>MKEJ01031401.1:0-24025 GCA_001753735.1 Embelia ribes
TAATTTTCAAATGGTTTAGTCGCTGTTTTTTCGGTAATAATTTGTAAAAAAAAATAAATATGTTGTCGGTGTTTTGTCGGTAAAATTAATCATTCAATTTTAATTTTCTTCGGTGTTTTGTCGGTAAAATTATTAATTTTCAAATGGTTTAGTCGCTATTTTGTCGGTAATAATTTGTAAAAAAAATAAATATTTTGTCGGTGTTTTGTCGGTAAAATTAATCATTCAATTTTAATTTTCATCGGTGTTTTGTCGGTAATAATTTGTAAAGAAAAATAAATTGTTTGTCGGGGTTTTGTTGGTGAAATTATTCATGCATACACCGACAATTTACCAACAAATATATTTTATTTAATATTACCGACAAGATACCGACTTAAATCACCGACAATTTGCCGACAAAAATGATAGTCAGTAAAAATTTTCACTTATTTGTCAGAAAATGATCATTAATTATAGTTATGAGAATTACCGGCAAATTCAGAAACCAAATAATTCGTCGGTAATAATGAATGTCGCAGTTTATAAAAAAAATTGATTTTGTCAGTATTTAGTCGGTAATCAGCAACAGAAAAATGTTGTCGGTAAATATTGTCGGTAATATAACGTTTTCTTGTAGTGCGTGTCAATGATTTGTGTTTCATGTCGGTTGGTGTATGTTTGTTTTCATCGTTGTTGTTGGACATGCATGTAAGAATACTTAATTTACATACATGTTGTTTATTTCCGTACTATTGTTTCTTATAATTGGATTCATATCTGACTCGTACCTGCTTATTTGTGTTTTCGTACTTTTGTTTCTTTACAAAACACCAAATAAAACCAGGTACCGGAGGTCATGGAAACCAAGGTTAGGAAGGAGTCAAAACTCACTCGGGCGTCGATATTTTTAGTTACTTTTTCATGTTTTCTTTAGATGGTTGTAGGCCATTGCAAAATTTACTTTTATTGTCGTAACGAAATTATTTGTATGGATAGAACATGATAATAAGGCTGAGTGAAATTTTGTTTATTTTGTCATTAAATTTGAGTAATTTCATTTATGGAAAATGATTATTTGATGGTTTGGTTTAAATTTATGTTACGGATGACTGCTGGTGGCATACTCAGGATATATCGAATTACGGGGCGTTATAATATGAAATTTTAATTTGTTTAAGGCTTATTTTAATCCATAAAAAGTATAATTTTATATGTTCAAAATTTTAAAATATTTATATATAATTTAATATAAATAGAAATTGTAATCTTTTGGAAGTTTGGATTTTTTTTATTTTGATAAAAATTATTGAAAAATTAGATGGTATTCTAATTTTCAATTAAAATATTAATTAGTTACATAATATATCAAAGGAAAGAGATTTTATCGAAAACGATGGTATAAATATAAATATATTACATTAGAAAAAGATACAATAGCCAATGTAAAAACTAGAAATAAATGCCAATGTAAATACTACAGAGAAATAAAAAATAAAAAGTGCGTTCAAAAGGAGACCTCCTACTCACAAAGGAATCGACAAGCTGCTAGAACACTTGCACGCCTTGCTAGGGGTGTACACGATCCAGATCGGATCAGTTCCACCCTCGATCCAGGACCAATCTATTTTGGAACGGTCCTTATTTTTCAAGACTGAAATTGACTTGCTAAATTTCGGTTTGGTTCGGTTCGATTCGGTCCTTGCTAAATTTCGGTTCGATCTGGTTCGGCCCAATCCATTTTGGAACGATCCTTAGTTTACATACAGATTTTATACATAATCAATATGTCAATAGATATTAATTAGATACAAGTTTTATATATAACTATTAGTTATAACAGCAACTTAACCAAAATAATGAAATATTCTAACATATCTTCTTACAAAACGAACATTATACTAGTACTATTTTTTTCAAAATGAGCATCACGATAATACTTTTCTTCAAATAAAGATCGTTCTCCAAAAAACGAGAATCTTCATAGGCTTCAATACAAAATGAGAAACTTCATGGAGTTTCTTTCCAAAAATGAATATTCTATCCGTATTTTTCTTCAAAATAAACATCTTACAAAATTGAAATCACATAAATAGTTATGGAGTAAGAAAACTGAGATAGATAGCACAGGAAAAAAAATAAAAGGATAAAAAAATTGGTAACAATATACAGTGATTATAAAAAAATAAGTGGCTAAACTCAAATTTACTAGTTAACATTCTAGTACCCACTTATGTTTCTCCAATGCCATTAAGTTCATTCCAATCTGTAAATTTAAACAAAATAAACAAAAAATTAGATTAAAATATATATAAAACAAATTGACAAATTATAATTTAGGATTAAGAATAGAATAAAACCATATTCGAGTTGTTCAAGTTCTTCCAACATTTCTTCTACATCAATCAAAATATCAAAAGAATGGAGCTAGTCTCGCGTACAAATCAAACACTCCACCACCTTAGGAGTGAGAGAGCTACGAAATTGGTCTAAAATACGTCCTCTTGTGCTAAAAGTTGATTCGAAAGCAACAGTTGATATAGGAATCGCCAATACATCTCTAGCCATACGAAAAAGAATAGGAAACCTAACAGAATTTTGTTGCCACCAACCCAATATCCCAGCATCACCTAATTTTACTCCACCTTTTTGCCCTAAGTACTCGTCAAGTTCAGGTTCAGTAACTATATTTCTTAGTTTCCAATGTTGCAAATATCTTGCTTTTCGATCATTCATGCGAGACTCATGGCTTGAAACCCTTTCCTCTATTCTATCAGTATCCATAACTTGAGCACCTTGACTTGCACTTGAATGAGAAGATGAAGACATATTTAACCTTTTATATTCAGTATACATTTTCTTCATAACTTTACTTATCCTTTTAATCAATGAATTCAACTTCTGAGCAGGATAAATATCTTCATATGCAAACTTCACATATTTTAGTTTATAACGAGGATCCTGAACTAAACCAATCAACAACATCATATTTGTCTTCTCGACATTTCCCCAATATTTATCAAACTTTTCTTTCATCTTCAATGCCATTTTACTTAAAAAGTATCGCTAGCATCATTGCACTATAAAGCTAAAGTTTCCTCTATGGTATATCTCATGAAAGAAAAGGTTAGAAGTAGAGTACTTGGATCCAGACAACTTTTTAGTGATATCAAAGAAATCTCTCAAGAACAAAACCAGTACTCTAGCAGTTTCCCAATCTTCATCCTTAGGAAATTCACTTTTAAGCTCATCAGCAAGTTGTGGGTCATCTACTAAATACTCAAATACTTTCTGAAATTTTAAGGCACACTCCAACATTGTGAAAATAGATTTCCATCTAGTGATGCCATCCAAATATAAAGAATTTTTGCTAATAATTCCCCGTCTTTGACAAAATGATTTGAATTGCCATTTTCTTTGAGGAGAACTCCAAATATATTTCACCAAAACGCGTATGCGTGAAACAAAATCTTTAACTTCTTCCACAGCATTTCTCACAATTAAATTAAGAATGTGGGCACAACATCTTACTTGAAAACAAGCCCATTTAAGAAAAAAACCCATTCTTTTTCTAAATTTTTTTCTTAAAGTACGAAAAAGCGGTGCCATTCAAACTTGCATTATCGACTGTAATTATTGACAACTTCTTAATGCCCTAATGAAGCAAGCATAACTCAATAGTTTGGCCGATTACCATATATTTGTGACTATCAACAACACAAAAGTTTATTATCTTTTTATGTAATTTCCATTGACTATTAACAAAGTGTGCAGTTAAACACAAATATCTCAAATTTTGGATAGAGATCCATATCTCAGTAGTTAAAGACACGCTCACAAGTAGCAAATACTTCTTTTAACTTCAACATCTCACTAGCAAATGAATTCAAGCAATCTCAAGCTAAGGTGACCCTTGAGATTATCTTGAACATTGGCATACCAACATGTATGAACTCTTTAAAGCCTCCGCGTTCTACAAATCTAAATGGCAGTTCATCAACAATAATCATTTTCACTAGAGCTTTTCTAACTAATTCATGATCGAATTGCCATAAACTTATATTATCAACTCATTCAACAGCTTTTCCAAGAGGGCCTTTTAGCTACTAAGTTTGTGAATTTGTTTTTACATTTCCTCGTATGCTTGTATAAGGTAGTAGTTCCACTTGAACTAGAATACTTACATTTCTAGTTACATGTAACTTCATTAGATGGACTACCATTCTTATTTTTAATTTCTGTCATATGATTCCATATGACATCTTTTTCATCAATATTTTTAGGATTTTGAGTTACCTTTTTCTCCAAACTCTTGGCCTTATTGCTATGAGTAGAAGTCGCAATTGAACCAGAAGTTGTAGATTTGCTATTCTCTGCCATATTGGGTAAAAATATCTGCAAAAAAGCAAAAAGAAATTAATAACTAATTTTAGTTAATTCATCTCTCTCAAAAAATGAAAACTTGAAAAACAAATTAAGATAATCAAATAATTTTATCCAGTCCTATTTTTCATAAACTAGATGATAAAATCAAGAAAATAGGATAATTTCAAATAGAAAATAGGAGAAATCCAATTTTCTTTAATTATATTTATTTCTCACTAATTGAACCCAAAAAAAATTCTTAGAGAAGAAAGAGAGAACCAACGTACTATGTAGGGAAGTCTATTGACTCCAGCTTCGGGTTAATGTGAAAGGTTATATACTATGTATTAAAAAATGCGGAAGGGGCTATTGGGTTAGGGCTTGGTGAAAGGCTTTGGATTGTGGTAGGCAAAAGATGAAGTCATAATCAGAGTATCAAAACCCATCCAAAAAAAAGTAGGTATATTTCTAGTGGGTCTGCTTTGGTTTGGTTTGGTTTGGTTTGGTTTGGTTTTGTTTGGTTTGGTTTGGGCCACTGAATAATATTTTGTATATTATTTATATAGGTATGCATGTGTAATATGTATAAAACAATTAATAAAATAATTTAGTTTAAATTGATTACGGACCAAATCTATGTACGGATCGAACTGGTCAAAATTTATTTCCGAATTGTTCCGATTCCAGATTACATTATACTAATGTGACTTGACTTGAAAATCATGGTTCACAACAGATCAATAATGGATCGAAGACACGCTAATTCGGATCGAATTTTTTTAATCCACTAAATGGCTTGTTTCGGATTAATTTTGATTCTTGATTCTTTTGTACATTTCTTACTAAGGATTCATTTGGTTGCAATTTTTAAATAAATAAGCAAGCTTATTTTACCTTAAAAACAAGTTAAAAAAGCAAGCTTACTTTTACCTTAAAAAAAATTTAAAACTTCAAACTTATTTAGGCCAAAACAACAAATAAGTTCACATTTAAAGTAGAACAATCAAATATTATCAAATTTTTAAGCAAAAAATTTAAAAAGTTAGAGCTTATAAGCAGCAACCAAACATGACAAATGTTTCATTCTTATATTTATTAAACAATATTATTCGCCTTTTCCCTTCAAAACGATGCAGCAAGTTTCGAGTGTTCAACTATTCTTACAACTAAGAAACCATTCTTATCATCCAATCGAAATCAAATGCTGATCCGCTCAATTTAGTACATAAACCGAAAACAAAACCAGACAGAAAATAAAATGGAAACAAAATAACCAGAGTAAAATTTCACAGATTTCTCATAGTCTTACGTATCGATTGCAAAAACGCGTATCCATGGCTCACATTCCCATATCTTCTCGAACCCCAAGTTCTTAGCCCTTTCGGATAGAGGTGCGGGGTATCTATTTTAGCATAAAACTATTATTTTCCAGAAGAAGAGATTATTTTTCTTAATTTTCTGATTTCTCAGCCAAATAGTGCTCCAGCATATCTTCTTCATCATCTGTTCATTGCACCAAACACAGAACACCAAAGATCAGTCCTTTTCTATTGTTGATAATCCGCTCATTGTTTGCTCAATACAAGGGAGAGCTCTTGCTTTTATTCCAAAAATTGTCTGTTTTGTGATGCTTTTATTTCAAAATCGCACTCTTAAATAAGCAAGTTTTGAACATACCATGAAAATTGTAAAAATATACATATAGTAAAAATATACCCTCGTGCGCCATAAAAACTGAATCAACATATGGAATCTAAACACGAGTTTTTGTACAGTTTCGGTATATGATTGTAGGCACGTGAATTAATTTTTTTCCCCATTAGAAATAAAGAGGTAACGATTAAAATGAGACCCACCTTCGAAGTCCTCATCATCGAAGTCGATCTCTTCTTCATCTTCCTCATCCGAAACATCGGCAATTGGTGCAGCACCTTTCTGCACAAGAGGAAAAAAAAATATAAGTAGCCTTAATTCTCTTTCTCTAATCTAAACTACACCGGAATCAACTGTAGAAAAGGGTACATACCGTAGAAGCTCTTCCACTTTCAAACCATTGTCGTCCTGTGAGCTTCTTTTCTTTGGTGACAGAAAGTGCTGACTCGGGCATTAACCTAAAAATAGTTTTTATAGTTACTCACCAAAAAGATAATGGTCGAAATGAGATCAGCGCAAAAGAAAAAAAAATAGAAAAGAAGATTGATAAGGTTCGAAGGCTAACATGTGCAATTGCATGTTCACAGATTGAAATGAGATTAGAACCTATCTTGTAGCATGTTAGATAAAAAATAATGAGAAATTGATAGACGAGATTTACGTGGTTGAACCATAAGAATACTCCAAGAGCAGTAGATAAAAATTAAAAGATATTACATGAAAAGACTCGCAAATGCATGCACAATAATGTAAATAATAGACAACACTAATCAATGACTGACTTGGCTCTTTCGAGAGCTAACTCTGCTTCAAACCTTTCTCTCCACGCAAGAAAGGTTTCAACCGTTACCGGTTCTCCATGAGGTACAATGACCTGAAAATAAGAATGCAAATTAAATCCATTGCAAGTGTGGTTACGAATAGTACGCGAGTGCTAGACTAATAAAGATTTACCTCATCTTTCGCAGCCTCTTCTACTTCAGCGTCATCTTCACCATCCTGCGCAAATCTTTCACACAGCCACTCCTTAGCAGATGTGACTAGCGTATAGACCATAGCCATACCAAGATTTTCAGATGCCTGTAAGGTCAACTCGTCTATTATACAGCTTCTAATTTTCCACTGCTGTCTAAGTACAGACGAGCAGCAAGTAAATTCTGATACATGACAACGAATGATAAGTAAAACATTCAGATTTAAGTAATCACTCGCTTCAAAAAGCAAAACCATTTAAAAAATTTGTCATGTATGTGCACCCACCAATCAAGATATGCCCAAGCACACATAATAGACACAAGTCACTTATAATATTTGAACACACAATAGACACAAGTCACTTCTAATACTTGAAACATTTCTAATATTTGCAGTAATTTGTAAACATCGATCAATTTCTAAACCCTTCTCCCAAAACAAAGGAGAACATTTTCAAGGGCATAATAATACGCCACACAAATGAAAAAATATTGACAGTTATCTATACCCTATTTATTTCAAAACAAGGGTTGCGAAAGAATTGTCACAACCATATATTTGGAAGTGATGAAAATCGTGAAGGAGAGCTTCAAGAAACTACCTCTTGCTCTAGCTTCTCTTTCAATATCTTCAGATCCACAGCGGCAATTCCTTTTAAGCTGGTAAAGACTCACATAGTGTGTGAAAAATAGATCCAAAGTGATTTTTGTTTCGTTCAATTTTTTTTTTCAGGGTGGGGGGAGAAAGAGATTCAAAGTGATGTGTCTGCATTTATTGTTGAGCAACTAGATCCAAAACAAGATGCATGATAAGCTAAAAATTGTATTGTCGCACAATACCAAGGTAGAAGAAGGTGGGAGATAAACAAAGTGCAACTTGATGAACAAGGATATTGAACGATGAAGATGCAAAGTACAAACCTTTTAACGTTCAAAAGAGGTGGTTCATCGGGATATTTTTCCGTGTGAGAGAAAATTAAACCCAAGCAGACTGCAAGAAGGTTCGGGAACACCCAATGTTAAATGACAAATGAATCTCAAGAAAATGGACTAAACCTTGATACCGAGCACTCCATATTACGCAAAATATACACACTCTCACTTGTCATTCATATACAGTGTGCAACATAAAATAATTAGTCGGAGTCGTTAATTTATTAAAAGAACCTGACATGGCTGTTGATAAATCATCATCGTCATCCTCCTGTCCAAAGCAACACCATGTTAAAGAACATTGAAGCTCGAAAATATAGCAGGGAAGGTTAAGCATTTTTAAAATAACTAGAACTATGTCGCTTGCGGATTACCTACATCTAGTAATGTCAGCTAGGAATTAAATTTGCGAATTTGCAAAGAAAATGGCAGCGAGAAAAGTACCTACCTGTGGGGATATTGTAATTTGGAAGCAGCGATTAGAGGTGTTTAGCCCACTCTCACTAGGGTGAATTTCTGTATCACAAAAGCAAAGGTAAACAGCTTTTTATAAATATATATATATGAACCAAGTAGAGGAAAAAAGTGTAAGCATACGTATGAAAAAAGAGCATACAAAGTTGTTAACGGTATTCCATAAATCATGTATAAATCATATATCAGAGGCAGATGATATGCATTTATCCCATAAACCTATTTTTTAGAAGTTTAAGTTCAGTTACAAACCTTGAAAGTCATCCATAAGAATGGCTTCCAGTGCTTCAATTTCCATCTCCTGATCTTGAACATGGTCTGCAACAAATATTTCTTTTTATGTTAATATAACTTCAAAGAAAACCATGCATGGCCTACCCATCAAACCTGGAACAGCAACCGATCTCACCTCTTATGATGTCCATCTTCGTCAAATATTTCTCAAGTTCACGTAAAGTTGTAAACAATGAACAGCAGTTTACAAAACACATCTTCACCCCATTTTTGTACATTCCATATTCTTCTAATATATCAACTTCTAAGTGAAACTACCGGCAGAAACACACTAGAAGAAATGGTACTTGGAAAACTAGCCTAATTATAAATAACCTTTATGAGTCCACAGGTCATTGGCACACATCTTAACAATATTATAACCACACTATTATGCTAATGCTTTTAATAACAAACCTACAACAGAAAAACCAAGAATATTACAATTTTGATTTTGGGTACCCTCTAACATGCCATAAACCTCGTATCCCCAGAAAAAGTATATTTGCTCAAACGCTGCTCATCCCCCTCCCAAAACCCCCCAACTACCCAGGAAAAAAAATAAAATAAAAATACATCCCAAGTTACCATCACTACAGAAATTATATTAATACCAAGAATCAATCTTAAGAAGGCACCAACGAATCATTTTTTTAGCACACATCTAATCAACATTCTAGCCAAGAGCCTATTCATGCTGATAACAAATAAACCTGTTGCAACAAGAAAAAACTTTGATTTTGGGTATACATTAATATCCGCACTGAACATTCAGACCAGTGTATATAATCCAATTCAATTCCCTATTTGAGGTTTACTATAATGATCCCCTTTTACTGGGAGATTGTTGTTCATTCCAAATACAATTTTTGAGTTTTGGAGGTCTGGTTTGCACATTCCCTGCATTCCATCCTAGATATGAGGATTGAAAAATACGGAACGAGGACAGATATTAATGGAGGAAATGCAATAAAATAATCAAGCCTATTGCAAAAATACAAAAAAGAAACAATTTTGAGTTTCGGCGCCCATTAATCTCTTCAACATATACCATAAACCTCTTATTCCCCCAAAAAATTATATTCCCCATCACCATCTCTATTAAATTATAGTACTAATAAGAATCAATCTTAAAAACCCGCCCAAGAAACTAATATTTTAGCACACATCTTAGCAATATATCCACTAGCCTACTCATGCTGATAATCATCATAATTATTGCAATTCAAAAAATAAAATAAAAAAGAAACAACTCAAAATTTGGGTACCCATTAATATCTCCAATATATACCATTAACCTCTTGCCCCCAAAAAAGTATCTTCCCGGTTACCATCTCTATTAAACTATAATACCAACAAGAATCAATCTTAAGAAAGCACCCAAAAATCAAATCTTTAAGCACACATCTTAGCAATATTATAGCCACTAGCCTGCCCATGCTAATAGTCATCAAAATTGATTCAATAAAAATAAAAATAAAAACTTTCGCTCATTTATAAACAAAAACAAAAAAGAAACAACTTTGATTTTGGGTACCCAATAATCTCTCATATATACAATAAACCTCTTAATCCCCATAAAAATTATATTCCCAATTACCATCACAGTCAAAACTATAGTATTAACAAGAATCAATCTTTTAAAAGGCACCAAAAAAAGAACAAATCTTTTAGGATTAATTTTCAAAGGGATTACCAGTCATGGCTATTTGATTTATCTTCCTCTTCTTCTGCCTGTATTTGGGCTCTAATTTAGAGCTGATTTTACTGTTTTTTGAGACAAATTTAGCAAATTGAAGCTCAAACCCTAAAAGAGCTTAATTGACTCAACAAAATTTGCCCCTTTCTCAAACCTTTGCACTGCACCAAAGATGAAGTCACACGTGTCATATAGGTGGTAAGGAATTATTACAATATCACCCCTTCAATTTATATCGCGTTCAATTACAGTACCTGGTATTTTTAAATCATCCAATTTTTAACCCTACGGTTTAGATGATGCATCTAAAAATGGTCATTGTTTCAGTTTTTCTTAAAATTTTATATTAATGTTATTTGAAGTTCTAACTTGAATACATATCTGTTATCCTCTTGTTTTTAGCCTTTTATAATATTAATAATAATTAATAAATTGTTAATATAATAATTTTTGCCCCATTCAATTTTTATTATCAATTGAGTTATTACAATTTTAAACGCATATAAAAATTTAAACCCTCTATTTTATATTTTTCCCGCTTGAGTACCTAGTTTTTTAATTTTTCATGATTTTTTTAAACATTTTTTTACTAACCACTATGATTATACACGTTTTCATAATCAATTTTTAAAATCAATATTGAGATGTGTATTTTAATAAGCAACAACATTCCTAAACTAGTACTTAATAATTTAATAGAGTAGTGATCCCGAGTGAAATTTACCAATTCCTCAAATTCTAGCAAATTAAAGTGCTTATATGATAATTGATCCAATTGGATCCAACTAAGGTTCGATTTTTTGTTCACCCGGTTGGTCCAACCATTCCGATATGACTAGATTTAAACCGAGCCGTTAAATGCTCATTTTAATGAAACTTAATTATAATTTTTAAGTTCGATTTATAAATATGTGTTGTGATAAAAGGTACTGCAAGTATCTCGTTACACATTGCTAATGTACATGTTCGCTACTGTTATTGTGTATATTATACAAAATTTATGTTTGAAAATCGCGGTTATGAAATGAAATGATGGGCGAGCTTGATGATGTGTGAATTGTTTTTTTTTTTTCAATTATGCAAAGAATATTTAAAACTTCGATATATATTGTTGATTATAAATGTTCAATGTTAACCCATACTAGTGGTCAAAATAATTTGGATTCAATTGAAATTAAAAAATGGTCAATAGGTGACATTATATATTTGTTTTTGTTTAAATAGCTTTTAACACACTAGCCAAATAAAATATGTCCATTATTTATTATTATTATTATTTTATAATTAACCCTTTTTTTTTGTTATTTGTTTTTTTACATAAATGCAAAGTTATCCAAGGTAGGTCAGAATAATTTGGATTAAAATGAAGTTAAAAAATAGTCAATAAGTGACATTTAATATATATATATATTTTGTATAAATAGCTTTTACCACACTAGCCAAATACAACGTGTGTCAATAAAATTATTAACAAAATGTGGGATTTAAATAATTATTTTCTTAAATAACTTTTAATACATGTAACCCATTAAAAATAAGAGAATTCATCCTTAACAATTCTAAATGAGATTGATGGTAATAATTAATTATTATTAAACCAATATGTTTGCACAACATCCTGCATATCAAACTCGATAAAAAGTTTTCATTACGTGTAGTAAAATTTTACACAAGAGATTAAACTAATGTCATCTTCATTTAAGGCAAAATCTATTATTGGTAGGCACAATAGATATTAATTTATTTTTAGAAAATATATCTTGAAAAAACATACTAACAATAAAAATTATAGTTTAGAGACGGTGCCACATATTTTTTTTTTGGAATTTGACGGTGTGACATATTATAATTCATATTAATGATGTAGACACTATATTTTACTTTGATTTATTATTTGATTTAAACAAAGTTCTCGTAAGATTATAAGAAGACTTAACATTAAAACATATTTCATCAAAAAATAAAAATAAAAACTCGAATCACGTGTTCATATTATCTTGAATTTTTCAAGACAATCGATATTTCTGCCTTTGTGTAAAATATTATTTTCCCAGTGCATAAAATACTACTATATGTTAGCAAAAATTAATAATGGCCATCAAAAGAAATAATAACGGCCATCAAAAGAAATTCAATGATTTTCGAGTTTGATAAAATACGGGGGAAAAGAATATGCATATGGATATATTATTGACATTCATGAAAATTTAATTTTTTTGAATTAATGAAAAAACAATGAATATGCATGCAGGACAACTGTACAAACATTAACATTTCATTTTGTTGGGTAATTACCAATCAATACCGCTGAGGTTTGCTCTGTTATTAACGAGCAATCACATGTTTCAATTTCGATAAATGAGTACTTACTTATTTCAATAAATTATAAAAGAATACCATTTTAATCTATCTTGACTATATTGCTCTTTATATTGAAAAAATGTGTTTTTACATCTCTTTAATATTATTATATTATATAAACTAATATCAGTAGGTTATAATCAATTATGCAATACGAGATAAACTTTCAGCAATATTAAAAACTTTTTTTTGAAAAATTAATTTTATATATAATTGTAGCATATATTTGTATAGACTAAGATAAAAAAAGAGAAAATAGTTATAAAACTCATGCAAACTATGTTTATGAAAAATAATATTTTTCATTCTAATTAATAAAATAAATAAATTTTCAAAATCGACCGAAAAGGAAAATCAAGTGATTCAAGACACATTAACTTTAATATAGATATATTAACAAAATAATAAATTTTAAAACTATGCATGTCCATATCAAATCATACAATAAAATTGATACAATTTTTTTAGAATGAAAACATTTTATTTTTAATCTTTAACTAATTAAATATCAGATATATGTATATTTCACAATTTAGGAGTTTTGCCTATGATAAATACAATTTTTTATTTTGATATCAATATTTTTCGTCTATAAACTTTTAATATTTTTAACCCTAATAAAATTTATTTGCAATTTAAAATTATTTTTTTCATAATTTTGTTTTCTACTATTTTTTATTAAATTTTTTTCTTATATTACATAAATAACTATTATTTTTTTATTATTAATTAATATAATAATATTAAATAAGCATAAGAATAATTTTTTTCAATTTTAAGAACAAAATAACCAAGATAGGTTAAAACATTATTTTATAATAATTTATTAAAATAATTAAATGTTCATCGACCGAAATTGAAATAAATAAATAATTATTGATAATACTGCTAACATCATATCATATATGGGAAATGAAAATTACCATATTTTGTTTTTACTTTCTCCACTCCGCATCATAAAAAAATAAAATAAATCTCTCTCTCTCTCTCTCTCTCTCTCTCTCTCCCCCTCCCTCTCTCCCTGTGTTTCTTTCCTCCCCAGAAGCAGCACCTCCTATCAGGTACGCCTCGATTCACCTCTCTGCAGAAGAACGAACTCAAATCTACTTATATAACTACCATTCTCTCTTCACCGTACATTGTATATATAATTCGCTCATAAAAATATTAAAAATAAAAAAGGTTTTAAAAAATAAATCCAATTTTCACCCGCATAGCCAAGAATTTGCTGAAATCATGTGAGTCGGTCAAGTTACAGGAAGTTTTAAATTTCCATTAATTTTTCTATTTTTCCCCAGATCTCTTCACGCATAAACCCTATAATCTGGTTACGCACACACACACACATATAAATGTATGTATATATATAATTTTTAATTTCCTTGAATAAAATTGGTGATATATTCGGTGAATATATGCAGTTTAGCATGTGGGTTTTGTGATGAGAGGTGAATTTTCTTGATTTTATATTTTCTCATGATTTCAGGGCTAAAGGGTATCTGTATCTGTTTTTTTTTATGTATATTTTTCTCTGGGATTTAATGTGCTTAGGATGGATGGCTGAAATTCGTTGAATTTATGCAATTTAGCTTGTGGATTTTGTAATGAGTGGTGAATTTTCCTCATTTTATTTTTCTCATAATTTTAGGGCTAAAGGGTATCTGTATATATTTTTTTTCTGGGATTTTATGTGCTTAGGATGGACTTTTGAGATTAATTGAATTTATGAAATTTAGCATGTGGGTTTTTAATGAGAGTTAATTTGCCTGATTTTTCTTTTTTTCTCATAATTTTAGGGCTAAAGGGCATCCTTATCTGTTTTTCCTGGGGTTGCATGTGATAAGGAACGGACGGTGGAGATTAGTTAGATTAGTTCCTGAGATCGGTATATATATATTGTGAGAGTGATGGGGAGTCCAGGTGAGCTGCAGGACAAGGGCATTGATGCAACGGTAGGCGGGTTGTTTTGGGTCCGGAGGAGAAACGGGTCATGGTGGCCTGGTCAGATAATCGACATAGACGAATGTTCGGAGAGTTTCATGGCCTCAACAAGAGCTGGTACCCCTATAAAGCTGCTCGGACGAGATGATGCCAGTGTGTAAGTCCCTAACCTCTGCATTTTTGTTAAGCAAATTCAGTT
Source organism: Embelia ribes (assembly GCA_001753735.1). NCBI lineage: Eukaryota > Viridiplantae > Streptophyta > Magnoliopsida > Ericales > Primulaceae > Embelia > Embelia ribes. Next base: position 14,852 of record MKEJ01031401.1, read on the forward strand.
TAATTTTGACTTTGTTTTGTTAAGCAAATTCAGTGTTATAAATTGTGGGCAAGCTTAAGGTTTAATTTACTTGAATCCCTATCTCTTTCTTTGGTGAGTTTTAGCTTGTGCTAATAATTTTTCGTAGGTCCAGCAACATCTTTTTATATTCAGAAGGCCTACTGGTTTGGCTATTTTTCCTGCGATTCTTTTTTTTCTTTTTTGTCATTTTTATAATGTTGGTTTGTGTTCTCAGATGAACTCATTTGTTTCTGTTCATGGTGGTTTGGGAACTACATCAAATGTTGAGCTCCCTTAATTTGTTTCATTTTCCCTCCAACCTTTTTGTTGCCTCTAGCTATTTTAGAAAATTGAGCGTACTTTAGGTTTTATGCTGATTGTTTACGTTCTCTTGTAAGTGTGTAGGGTGTTTTTTCTTAAATGTGTATAGCAACTATTTAGGATGGCATGTACTTGTTTGATTCGTAGCAGTTCAGTAGCACGCCTCACCCTTATTGTTTTCTGAAACAAGTTTATACGATCATATGTTTGATTTGCCCTTTTATTTGTTCTCTATTTATGACTTGGTGCTGATGTACCTCTGAGAATGTAAATACAAAATCACTTTGTTTTCCTCTTTCTCTCCCTCTTGTTTGTCTTTCTTCAGTCTTGACTAGCTGTTGAAATAGATGCGCAAGTCTCATGCTTGCTCCTGGTTTTTGGAACTGTGCTATTAAATTAACAGGGTTTCCGGTAGAAACGGGCAATAACTCCACAAGACAAAATCATTCCTATAATGATTCAGCGAAGCTTCAAATTTATTGCTTTTGTGGTAGGAAGTTTGTGATATGGTTCCCTCATAGATGGTTTTTATGGTTGATTTGCGCTCAAAAGCTTTTTCAGTTAATAATTTATTTCACAGAAGCTAGGTAAATCATAATTGTTTGTTGGTGTTGCATGTGCTAGCAAATTAATGACCCTGTGAAGTACATGGTACCTACTCATTCATTCTTTTTTTATTTGTTGAGTTATAATTTTGTTTTTTTTTTCCTTTTTTTTATCGTCTTTTTTGTCAGAAAGGGGAGAGTTGGCCAGATGAGGAAAGATTTGTAATTATAAATATCCAAATGATAATTTTTTTCTTTGTGAATAAAGATGAAAGTTTTGTTATCTGAAATATTTGTTTTTATATTAGTTGTCACCCCTCGGAAAATAATTACTGTTACTATATGAAAAATATCTTAGATTACTATATGATTGATATATGAAAATTAGAAGAAATGGATGACTTGGATGTCATGATCAGTCTCACATGATTCTCAGAGACAGAAGAAGAAACAAAGATAAAAACTTCCATATTTATATACTTTTCTGATTCAATGGATTGAGAAATACTTAATTAACTAATATGTAGATTATTTCTTCCATATGAAGGAAGTGATTGGGGATTATAATTTTTTGTGTCAGCTAGAAGCGTAATCTTAAAGTTTCCTGTTGTACATGTTCTGTTTAATGCTCTGCCTTTGTAATGAGAATATGTAGCCTTAGAAGCATCAAGGTGCCTTAGCTCGGGAGATGGTCCATCATTCAGGTGAAGTTACACTATTCCAGTAGCAAACCAGTTAGGAAGAAAGGTAAGTTAGTTAGGTGTGCATTATCCCACTACTGTTTGGAGTCCGTTCCATCCCTTAAAAAATAGGAAATAGGAAAAGGAAAAACAGACGCCATCATTAGGACTTAGTTTGGAAATTATCGATGATGTAAGATGAATTGCTATGTGGTTTATTTGGATGTTTAAGTGGAGGACAATAGGTTTGGTTATTATTTGTTCGAGGAATTGCATATTGGCTGCTAGAGCGTACGCTAGAAGTTTACATGTAGGAATAGGTGAAAACATGCTAAAATTGGTTTAAAAAATGATTATTTGCCAAACCAGTTTCTGTTTTTAGCCATCCGTGTCTCCTTGGTAGTGTTCTTTTGGTAAGATTTTAAATAATGACTATAGGGATGGAATAAGTTTAAAATTCACTGTAGGGTTGTTCTTTCTTAGTTCATATTATTTTCTGTTTAGAGGGATAATGATGATTGTGTTGTGTTTAACTTAGACTGAGAAACTCTTTTTAATTAATATAACTGATTATCTACACGCAATGAAACTAAAGAAATTCACTGGTTGCAGGAGAAGTTGTGTGGACAGCCAACAAAAAAAAAAAAAGTTGGTCGGAACATTGCTATTGTAGACCCGAACCTATATATGGTAAATGACAAATCGTTACCAATGTTAGGGAATCATTTGGAAAACCAGAAGAGTCTAAAACTATGGTTATTTAATTTTGTTATATTTATTGAATCTGATTATTTTGAGTTGATCTGTTGCTTTGGAACATGATATTATGCTTGTTCACAGTCGATACACTCATGCGGATGAATATACTCCCTTAATTGGTGAAGCAGTTTGTTTTTGGTGACAACTTACAAGTCAAAAGATCACAAGTCTATCAACTTTAATCATTGCCTATTATGCATGGTAACTTGTCCTTGTGTATGAAATAGCACTAGCAGGACCCTCCTCCAACTCGTGTTGAACTCAGATCTAGATGTGTCCTATTGGTTATGATATGTGACTTGGGACGACGAACCTTGTCAGACACAAGCGTTCAACGTTTAGATCCACTTGTTGTCTTGAAGAAAATGCAAATCATAGTTTCACAGAATCCAAGAATTGTGTGAAAAAATTACCTATTTAATCAGTCATATTTCTCATAGAGTTATAAGTTTTGTGATTTCGTAGGATTCTTTGGTTTGTCACCAAATACTAGGACTTAATTGTTGAAGTTTAGTCTGGGGGATGTGGATAATCGTTTAATTCTTCAAGTCTTTAGATTTATATCTTTTTATGTTTGAATATTATGATAATATTTATATGGCATAGACTATTAAAAATTCTAGATATTTATTGCATCTCCGTGTCATCCTCCATCCTTTGAAAGTATTATCTGTTGTACACGTATCATGTCAGTCGGCGTTTTGTCCATATCCGTACTACCTAGCCAATCTGTCAATTTTGGTGTCATGCATTAAAATGCTATCTGACAAAAAGATCAATGTCATTGTGTTTCTTGTTTTGCACTTTGAACGTTTTTAAAGAGTAATGTTTTTCCCCTTCAAGAAATATGCTAAAAAGGTATTCCTTGAAAATACTAGCATCTTCCGTATCTGCCGATGATTTGCCATTCCCAACAAATCGTTTGTCAATAAGTTAAAACCTATGTTGCGCTCTTACTTTTGGCAAGGTTGCCTCGTGTGTGATCCAGAGCTCTGGTGAGAATAACTCTGTCTCAGTGGTATTTAGCCTTGAACAGAAATGATTTTGGTGCAATTATCAAAGGGAGAACTTCTGTTTCACACCTAAGATAGTTAAAACCTATCTAGGTTGATAGTTGAATACTGAAGCTTGTGTGTGTAATTGGTGGACTCCATTTGATGTTGTTTTCTCAAGTAATGCATCATCTCATAGATTGCATTTATTTTACGTGCTTGGACTAAAATGAGAATTTGCCATTCCATGCGTTTCAAAATGCGGCACCTTTCTACAGGTGGTGTTTTTTGGAGCAGCCTAGTCTGCTAGCTTTTTACCTTTTCATTTTACAGTTTATAGTAATTATGCACGCTGATTCAAATGGCTTCGCTATTAATTTAGTGCAGTGAAATTAGAAAATTTTTATTCTACCACAGTAATTTTACACTTGGGTTCTAATTGTTTGGCTATTACTTCCCATCACTTATTTGACACTTCCCTGTCAAGTAGTTGATTTCTTGGCTCTATACTTTAGGAGTTATCATTCTCTATTGTATTTAAACATGCTATCCATGAATTAAGTATGTTTTCATCGATTATTGATATAGGGACTGGTACAATCTTGAAAAATCTAAACGGGTGAAGCCGTTTCGTGCTGTGGAGTTTGCTGACTGCATCGAAAAAGCTAGGCTTGCTGCAGCTAATTCTGCCAAGAAAGTTGTCAAGTATGCCCGGAGAGACGACGCCATTCTGCATGCTCTTGATATTGAATTGGAAAAATTGAATGGTGATATTGTGAAGCCAGCACCTTCTCTTTCTTTATCTAGTAAAGATAGTGAGCGCACAGATGATGAAATTAGTTGTTTTAATGGCGACAATTGTTCAGTTGAGGGTCTATTTGAAGGTCCAAATAAGGTAATGAGTTCTTCTGCAGAACAATCAGTGCAGGTGAGGCATCGGCGAACCCCTAATGATTCTGAGGATGACGGGACCGAGGGAGTCAAGCGAATGAGAGGGCTTGATGATCTTGGAATGGGTGCAGTCCCAGCAATGAAGAGGAAGAGAACTCAAGTGGGCCACGTCCATGAGTTTTTGAAAAAGAAAAGTCGCAGCCGACCATTGACAAAAGTTTTGGAGAGTACACCCATGGTATCGGTTCCTATAGTATGTGAGAAACTCCCCTGTCCAAGTCAGTTCGAACCCCGTGAATCAAACCGAATCTCATCAGTCATCATCTACAACTCAGGTGGTACTGGTGTTTCATGTGAACCTGGAACTCTGGGGACTGCATTTGGACATGCTTCTGAGTCTGTTCTTGTTAGTTGCAAGCACAAGGAGGATGGAACAGCCAGCCTATCAGCAATACCTGAGAAGGCTTCTTCGAGAAAATTCTTTGATGTGCCGTTGGTACCCAAGAGACCGCAACCTGCAGGTACGTGTAGTTATATTGGTAAACTTACTTGAAGAGTTGTGTGTTTTTCGTTTGTTTTCTCTTTGTATCCGTTTCCTTTTTTCTTTGGAAGATCATGTCTATTGTCCCTCTGTTGCCTTATGAATACTAACTAGACAAATAGGAAGCAAAATCAATTTTATATTAAAGTAATAAAAACATGATTAAAGTATGCTTCAATTTCTAGGACGCCTTTTTTGTTGATCTTTCCTGATTGCAAAGAAGGGATCGATCTTTTGTTCTATAGGGTAGAACTGGTTTTTGTGATAAAGTCATGGGAGTGGTGTTAGCCTGTTAGGTCCTTGCTTTACGCGTCGGAGGGTTGGGTGGCAAAAACATGTTAATGGTATAATATAGTGAAGGTGAAAATGCTGATACAAATATGTGGTAAAGTCTGTATAGGTATAGAGATGACAGTATTCGAGAGGTAGAGGGACTCACACGTATATAAATAGACCTCCCTATGCACAAGCTCCTGCATTGTGGCCTTAAATAATTATGATAAGAACAATAGTCCAAAAGGATCATTTAAGATTTTATGGTTAATAGCTGTTTAAGTAAACTATAGAGATTGAAGTTTGTCGAGTTGAGTAAAACTCATCACCGTGCATATCCGAGACGTTTATTTCTACACTGAAGAAATAAATTTCTGACAGTTTCTTAGACAATGTGTTCTATAGTGGTTAATGTTAACACAGAAAAATTCTTTGATATTCATAGCCTATTATTCAGGTGATTTTGCTAAAAAAATGAAAACTGAAAAAGTAAGAAGGGTAGAGTAAAAATACGTATTAGGTAATTTTTGCATATATCCTCTTTCGAAGGACTTTCTCACGCATTATGTGTTTTGAAGAATATCTGATTTACCGATGGTGGTGTTGTATTACATTGGTGCTTCTTGATAATTTTCTCCTCTTGTACGAATTTAGAAGCATTGCCAACTTCTTGTTTGTAACTCTATCTGGTGTTATTTGTCTCATTTTTAACTCCTGTTTATGGACCTTTCTCTATCCATGTAGCATTTTTTCTCAATGCCCGCAATTAAGCGTGTATATGTCCTCGTGTTCTTAGCTTTAGGGTGGAGAAATTGTCTTAGCTTCTTGATTATCCTCTGGTACTGTTATATCTTGAGATACTTTTTCATGTAAGGCTGATTCTTAGTTGTGTTGACCAGGCATCATTCCAAATATTACGTGTCAGTATGGTGCGGGAGGGCGATCCAGTGACAGCAGTCTGGTTGAGACCTTATCTTTGGGAAATGAAGAGATTAATGAGTCTGTTTCGACTAGTTCGGGCGCCACTGATATAGGCAGTATGGCTCGTTATATTGAAAAGGATAACTCAAAGTGGCAGTCAAAAGGAAAGAGGAATTCTAGAAACACCGTTAGAAGCAAGAAACCCGATCTGAGAAGGACGGAGGATGTGAACGATGATTTTGACGTTAATTTGGACGAGTATTGGGGACGGTATGGCCGCAGTTCTAGAAAAGCAGCTCTTCGAAGGGAGGCCACACCCAACGCAAGGCTCTTTACCGGTAGCGCCTTAAACACCCCGAGGCTACTTCCTTATCGCCAGTCTCGTTCTATAATGAACCCAAAATATGGTCCTGACTTTTCAATGACGAGTCACGACGATTCAGAGTCTGAGCTGTATGATGTGTACCTGGAGGTGAATGCCAGCTCTCGGCCTCAGCGTGTTCCCTTCATCTCCCTTATGAGCAAATTGACGGATCGACCCGTTGTAGGTCACCCTCTAGCAGTTGAAATATTGGAAGATGGTTACGCTGATGCTCTGGTGAGACGCGCTAAACGCAACCTATCAAGTAGTAGCTCCGAAATAAATCTTTTTGTGCCGGAATATGAGCGGACACAGAATATCGGGGATGGGAGAGTTCCTCCTAAACAATTGAAATCTCACCGTGTTTCGCTGATTAACACGACGAAGCTGCGGAAAAGTGCCCCGTCATCGAAGAAGATCCGTAAGCTATCCTCGTTGGCCGGGTTTAGCAGGCTAAGCCAAAGAGAGACGAGCCTATTGGTGGAGAACATCACAGGGTACGCTGTAGCTTGTGTACCCGTTAAGGTTGCGTTCAGTCGGATAAACGCGACTCTCAAAGGCTCGATGCGACCACCGAAGCGTATCCTGAAATCAAGAAATCTATAATATATACATATTTTTTTATTTGGTCTAGGTTGTAGAGAGCTGTACCTAAAATGTTCCCGAAATTTTTTTATTTAATTAGGCAGCCTAGCAGAAAGACAATTTTGATGTTATCGTTTTGGGGTTTTTTTCAAGTTCTGTAGTCTGTAAATTCTGCAAAATCCTTCGTGTACATTTGAATGTAAGAAGGATGCTTTTTAGAGTGAAATTGCAACAGGTGCTAGTTTTTCATTTGCGTGTGTGTGTATATATATATATATATATATATATATATATATATGTTAACATGAAGGGGTTAGCCCAGTGGTTGAATGATCGGTAATTATGACTTCAGCTATAAGGTGGGGAGTTCGATTCACATGTGTCGCACTTTGAGCTACACTCCTAGCTTGCTAGGTGGAATCCTGTTTCGTGCTGAGAATTATTATGGGTGCGAGGCACTGGACTAATCGGACGGTGCAAGCTGACGAAAATTATTTATTTAAAAAATAAATATATATATGTCATATTGTTGGAGATGGATCATGATATTTTCTGTGTATTTTTTGAAAGTTATTTTCTATACAAGATCTATACCTATAGTAAAAGTAATCTATTTTAGCTAAAATGGTAACTTTGTGTTAAAATATACTAACTCCCTTTATATAATATAGTAATTATATTAATTTTAATACTTTCAATTGAAATAAATATTATATTCAATATATTACAATTTTTTTATAAGAAGTGATATGATATGATATAATATATTAGTTTTTTTTTTTTAATTGAATATAATATTGTTATTATATTATATAAATAAAGTTAATATATTTTTAAATGCATTACTATATCTATAGAAACAAATCTTGTAACAAATTGGACATCAATTAATATATGCCTGAAATTGGTATGTGTTGTGTTTGGGATGGAGATTTGATATAGAAAAGTACATCTCACTTTTTATAAAATAGTATAAACAATTCTTCAATTTCAAACAAATTTTAATCCGAGTAGTGGATGTAGTATTATATATTTACATATAAGTGTAAAAAATGAAATTTTTTTTGTTGCTTACGTACCTTTGATCTCGTAAATCACTTGCTCATTCTCTTACTATTTAGGTTCAGCTGCTCGATCGGGTGTAAATAAAGAGAATCGTTCGAAAACAATTTATTAAGTGGCCCAGCTCGGACTCAACTCATTTGATAAAAAATACATTTTATAGCTCATTTAGTAAATGAACCGAACTATAATTGGTAAAACTCGATTAATTAGCACGAGAATTTGACTCGTTTATGCATGTATGTATGTGTACATATATATATATATATATATATATATAAATAATATGCTCTAAAGGAAAAAATAATTTAGTCTAATATCAAATATGTATATATATATATATTAGTATAAGGCTATACGTGTATATAATAATTTAGAGAATCTTATTTCTTCCGTATTGGTTGTATAAGGGATATTATCTTTTAGATATAAACTAGTAGTACAAGTTGCTGGCTCGCGAGTAAGCTCGAACTCTATACACTAAAAGAAAACTAGAATTAGAGCATGATGATTTAGGCACGTGGAGAGCCGAATTGAAGCTCGGTACTAAACTTTGTGAGCCGGGCCTGAACAACATCATGATCAACTATGATAAACCTTGTGAGCTGAGTTTAAGCTTGTTTACACCCTTAACTTCTATTGCTCTTTACACGTCTTTCTTGTTGTTATCATATTCAATGCCACTATCTCTTTAGGTTTTATAAATTTATGTATGAATTCCATGAAATATATATTTCCTTAGCTATGATATCACTTTTTGTCATTTTTTTTAATAAATTTATTCTATTATATAAATCATTAATCTAACTTTGTTATAAAAGTATGAGAATCTCTAAAATTTCATATATTTTACAATCAAAAAATACTCTTCTCATTATTGCAAAATTACAACTATTTTAGTTACTAATTTGAACCAAATAACAAAACACACACACACATATATATATATTACCATTTATCTAAATATCTTATTTTAAAGGATATTATTATGAATAATTATAGCAACGGTTCCCATAGTTTCAACAATAATTATTTTTTAACTCCATAGTTTCGCTTATAAAATAATGGTTATTGGAGTTTGAAAAATAGATAAACTTGGCCCTCGAAGTTTAAGAAAAATGACATATTTAATATATTTTATAATTTTTGCTCATATTTAAAATCCTATAATATTCAAAATGAAAAATAATATCAATATTAAATATCATAAAAATACTAATTTACACAAAAATAAATAAAATAT
>MKEJ01031404.1:0-12019 GCA_001753735.1 Embelia ribes
CTTTTTCAGTGGTTGAAGCACATCTTCGGCAGGAAAATAGATGAGATTAATTAGTGGAGGCGCTTACTGAACGGGAGGAAGTGGTTGGTTCATAGAGATATATGTCTGAACAGTTTTTCATTGGGCAGGGGTTAGACCGAGTTGATTCCCTTAAGGTTGATGGTAACCTATCATCGGCGGCTGGTTACTACGAAGAGTTGGATGATGATTATTCCAAACATTTATGCATCTAGGATTGTAAAATCCCAATGGGGTGTCAATATACTCATCCCCATACATACTCATGAAAATTGACATATAATGACTTATGTTGGTCTTACTTTCCCATAGTCGCTTCTGCAGACATGTAAAAGGTGGAAATTTTAAATTCTACTAATTACGATCTACAGGAATGTGAATTCTACTAAAATAAATACAAATAAAAAATTATTAGCACTCTATATTGTAGAATTCCAAGGCAACGGCGTAAAAAACTTGGTCGATTCATAAACATACAAATTATTTACTAGGGATGTACACGGTTCGGATCGGATCGGATCGGCTCCACCCCCTATCTAGGATCAATAAATTTTGGAACATTCCTATTTTTCAGGACCGAAACCAGCTTGTTAAATTTCGGTTCGGTTCGGTTCGCTCCTCTAAATTTTAGATTGGATCGGTTTGATTTCCGATTCTGTGAATTTGTTCCAAGATTTTATTCAAAACTAATCTAATCAACTTACAAAATTTAACAAAATATAACTATTATATCAATAGTTTATGTACAAATTTATACATAATCATCATGTCAATGGATATTAATTAGATACAAACTTTGTACATAACTATTAATTATAGAAGCAACTTAATAAAAATAATGAAACATTCTAACTTCTTATAAAATGAACATTCTACTAGTACTGTTTTTTTCAAAACGAGTATAACGATAATACTTTTCTTCAAATAAAGATCCTAATAGCTTATCCACAAAATGAGAATCTTCATACACTTCTATGCAAAACGAGAAACTTCATTGAGTTTGTTTTTTTGAAAAATGAGTATTATATTTGTAGTTTTCTTCAAAATAAATATCCTACAAAATTAAAAGAACATAAATATTTATGGAGTACAAAAATTGACATGGATAATACATGAAAAGAAAGAATGAAATGATAAATAAATAGGTAACAATATACAATGATTATAAAAAAATAAGTAGCTAAACTCAAATTTACAAGTTAACATTGTAGTACCTACCTAGGTTAATGTTTCTTCAATGCCATTAAGTTCATTTGAATCTGTAAAATTAAGACAAATAAACAAAAATTTAGATTAAAAAAATGTATAAAATAAATTGACAAATTATAATTTATGGTTAAGAATAGAATAAAACTAGATTCGAGTTGTTCAAATTCTTCCAACTTTTCTTCCATATCAATCGAAATATCAGAAGAATGGAGCCGGTCTTGCATGCAAATCAAATACTCTACTACCTTGGGTACCTTAGGAGTTAAAGAGTTATGAAATTGGTCTAAAATACATCCTCCTATGCTAAAAGTTGATTAAGAAGCAACAGTTGATACGAGAATCGCCAATACATCTCTTGCCCTGTGAGAAAGAATAGGAAACCTAACAGAATTTTGTTGCCACCAACCCAATATCCCAACATCACCTAAGCTTACCTTAGCCTTTTGCCCTTAGTACTCATCAAGTTCAAGTTCTGTAGCTAAATTTTTCTCATTTTCCAATGTTTGTAAATATCTTGCTTTTCGGTCATTCACTTGAGATTCATGGCTTGAAACCCTTTCCTCTATTCTATTAATATCCATAGCTTGAGCATCTTGACTTGCACTTGAATGAAAACATGAAGACATATTTAACCTTTTATATTCAATATACATATTCTTCATAACTTCACTTATCCTTTTAATCAACGAATTCAACTTCAAAGTAGGATAAATATCTTCATATGTAAACTTCACATATTTTAGTTTATAATGAGGATCCTGAACTAAACCAATCAACAACATCATATTTGTCTTCTCGACATTGCCCCAATATTTATCAAACTTTTCTTTAATCTTTAATGCCATTTTACTTAAAAAGTATCGCTAGCATCATTGCACTATAAAGCTAAAGTTTCCTCTATGGTGGATATCTCATGAAAGAAAAGGTTAGAAGTAGAGTACTTGGATCCAGACAACTTTTTAGTGACATCAAAAAAAGCTCCCAAGAACAAAACTAGTACTCTAGCAGTTTCTCAATCTTCATCCATAGGAAATTTACTTTTAAGCTCATTAGCAAGTTGTAGGTCATCTACTAAACATTCAAATGCTTCTGAAATTTTAAGACACACTCCAACATTGTGAATGTAGAGTTCCATCTAGTGACGACATCCAAACAAAAAGAATTTTTGCTTGTAATTCCCTGTCTTTGACAATATGATTTGAATTGCAATTTTCTTTGAGGAGAACTCCGAACATATTTCACCACTGCATGTACGAGTGAAACAAAATCTTTAACTTCTTCTACACCATCTCTCACAATTAAATTAAGAATGTGAGTAGAACATCTTACTTGAAAAAAATCCCCATTTAAGAAAAACCCATTCTTTTTCCCAAATTTTTTCTTCAAGTATGAAACTGTAGTATCGTTCGAACTTGCATTATCGACCATAATTGTTGAAAACTTCTTACTGCCCCAATGAAGCAAGCACGACTCAATAGTTTGGTCCATTACCACACCTTTGTGATTGTCAACAACACAAAAGTTTATTACAATATCAACAAAGTATGCAGTCAATCACAAATAACTCAAATTTTGGACAGTAGTCCATATATCAGTAGTTAAAGATACACACTCACAAGTAGCAAACACTTCTTTTAACTTCAACTTCTCACTAGAAAATAAATGCAAGCAAATCATTGAGATCATCTTGAACATTGGCATACTAACACGCATGAACCCTTTAAAGCCTTCCATTCTACAAATCTAAATGGCAGTTCATCAACAATAATCATTTTCACTAGAGCTTTTCTAACTAATCCCTGATTGAATGGCCATAAATTTGTATTATCATCTCCTTCGACATCTTTTCCAAGAAACAAAATCTTTTGCCTTTTAGCTACCAAGTTTGCAGGTTTTCTTTTACATTTCCTCGTATGCTTCCATAAGGTACTAGTTCTACTTGAACTAGAGTACTAATATTTTATTTTACAATAGTTACATGTAACTTCACTAGGTGGACTACCATCCTTCTTAATTTTTGTCATATGATTCCATATGACATCTTTTTCATCAGCATTTTTAGGATTTTGAGTTACCTTTTTCTCCAAACTCTTGGCCTTATTGCTATGAGTAGAAGTTGCAATTGAACTAGAAGTTAGATTTGCTATTCTCTGCCATATTAGGTAAAAATATATGCAAAAAACTACTTACTAGTTAATTCATCTCTCTAAAAAAAAAAGAACTTGAAAAAAAAATCCAAGTATATACAAATCTGAGAGAGAGAAGCACGTGCACGCATGCGCGCACACACATACGCATATGTATATATTCAAATCTAAAAAAGAGAAAGGAAGGAGATCAGAGAGATACATATATATATATACACACACACACATATATACACAATAGAGACAAAGTCTCTCAGGGGAGAGAGAGAGAGAGAGAAGCGAAGAGAGAGCGAGAGATCCAAGCGTGACACTGGGCACCTGTTTCACTTTGATTCCGTGAAGGAGATATATATATATATATTAGGGGTATTTTCGTAATTTCAAGTTTCGGTTCGGTTTGGTTCAAACCGAACCATTATACCTCAACCCGTAAACCGAACCGGTAAACCGAATTAACAGAATTTTTTTTTAATTTAAAACCAAACCGAACTGCTTGATTTATTTTGGAACCTAACTGGGTTCGGTTCGGTTCGGTGCACCGATAAATTGCCCAACCCTACATGCATATGACTAAAATGCAGAGCAACAAAGAGAAGAAGGCCATCTACACGAAGATTAAATTATGAAAGATCTATAACATGGATTTTCTTTTCCTGGATAATGGCATAAAGTATAGAACATGTCAAATCGCAACAAGAGTTCTCTATCAGTGTTTTTGACAACTACTAGGAACTGACGAGAATGATAGATGTCATTCATTATGAGCCACTTATGCACTCACCATTGTTCAGTCACGTCCCTCAAGCTCAAGTTCATGTACAGTCGAATACAAGCATAATCATAAAACAAGAGAATCCACATCACATTATGAGACTGTGGAATGTCATTACATTGAACAAGAACACAGTAACCAGGGAAAAGAAGCAAAATAATTTTCAATTACAAGGTACTCAAATAGAAACAAGTCTCTAAAATTAACATGCCAGAATTGAATACGCACCTCGAATAAACACATCAAATGAATTACTATAATCAGGTGCATTGTAGCAAGGCATGGTATAGAATGGTCGAACAGCCAAGGGATAGCGATGAAGAATATAGAACTCGGTGTCGTACCTACAACATAAAAAACCAAAAAGGCCATTTGAATCATAAACATAACTAGGCAAACGAGGAGAAAAATGAAGCGAACTAAGCAAGGAATGTCAGTGTCAAATTACTTCTCCAGAACAAGCTGCCCAAGTTTTTTCTCTGCGGCAGTGTTCAGGTCTCCCATGGGATCAACTTCAACACCAGCACCCTGTGAACCAGTATTGTACAATTAAGAAATTCGATATACTCACAGATACAAAGCAAACAACTTTTTTCTCTACTGACTAACCCACAGGAATCCATTAAGAAAACACAACAAATTTGAAAAAGAAAGTAATGGCTTAACATCTTTATTTGCAGAAAGAAAAACATATTTACAAGTTCTTTCTCTTCCATTAAAACAGGGCCAAAGTATTCCTAGCAGCTTCAGTCATAACCTTTTACATGCATATAAGAATAGTCACTCAAGACAATGATGACATTCCACGTAATATTATTTGCACCATATTAACTGTACCAAGGGAGACATGAATTGATTATTGACACAAAATCAACCACAAGTAAAATTGCAACAATTTAACTGGCAGTTTGCTGGAAATGAACGTTAATTAGGTATCAATCAATGTACCCACGAGTCAGATCTACTTAGTCCTTGAAATCTTCTGGACTTTCATGCCACTTCTTATTTTGTAGATCTTTAGTCTTGTGATGAATAAACATCTTATTTTCTTAAATTATGATGCACATCACTTAACCACCCATGTTAACCATATGTTTTAACTGATATTAACAGAAACTCTAATTCAGCACATTCCATTGTTAATCCAACATTCTTCTGGAAATTTTGCGAACATGTTGAACACATCCAACTACCACTATGCAGCCACGTTTGACACAGCTAAGAATTGGAAACATAGAGCAACTCCTCTTTTAAAATAATTGAGAACACTCTGACACAGGGGCGCCACTGTAATTGATAAGGATTGTGATAACTCTCAGTACAATTAACATGAATACTTGTTAATGAGAAGTAATTAAATGAATATAAGATCTAGGTGGTTCTCTGCAATTTTCATGCATCTATATTGACAATTTGTATAAATCAATTAGTCAACTCTCCCAGGCATGCAAATCAAGTATTTCAGTTAAAAATCGCAAATCTTATGTCTAAAAAACCTCCAAATTTTTCACCCCAATAATCTAAAACAGAGAAAGAACTCGGCACCGTAATAGATTCAAGGTATGCATAAATTATCAAGACACTGTTCATAAGACATATGATCCACTATTTTCCAAATCAGTCTGACAAGATTCTCTTTCCTGCCCACATACTAGCGACGCCAAGAAAGATACTTGCTGAAATAGTACTGGCGGTTCATACATCTCTCGCAGTAGAGAGAAAAAAAAACACAGTAGAACATGCTTATCGCTATGCTCTACAGCAACAATCTCACCAACTTAAGAAGTCTATGAAATATAATCACGCAGAAGATTATAGAAATCAAAGAACACTCTACCTGTAGCATCTGGATACCCTCTTGAAACGTAAGCCGCAAAGTCTTTCTCAAGTACTGCATATCGAATCACTGTCAACTCTTAGTAGCTGGAGGCATATTATACATCACCTTCACAATAAAATAGAATAGTGAATGTTCTTAAATAATAAAACATTATTACCTTCAAAGGCCTGAAAGGATATTGCTTCCCAATTGCTTCAAGCTCTTTCTGGCATTTTTCATTTAAACTATCGAAAATGGCCACAAACAGTTTGTCAACAACATCCATCACCTACAAAACACAGTTAAACACCTTAACACCATATGAAATTAATTTGCTTACCATTAGATTAACTGAGGCTTAAACTTACCTCGGAGTAGTGCTCCTTGATCTCCATCTCAACATCAAGACCTGTAAACTCACACAAATGCCTATGTGTGTAGGAATCCTCAGCTCTGAAAACTGGACCAATCTCAAAAACACGAGCAAAATCTCCACAAATAGCCATTTGCTTGTGAAGTTGAGGAGACTGAGCCAGACATGCAGGTAGACCTCCTTTGTACGCCAGTTTGAAGACAGCTGAACCACCCTCACTAGAGCCAGCTATCAATTTTGGAGTATGAATTCCGACAAAACCTTCTGATAGGAGGAACTGCCTAAAAATCTGAAAAGAGAACAAATGTTGCAAGGCCATGTTCAACTTGATGCAGATATTAGCAACAGACATCAACTCCAACCAGAAAACACATTATAAATATACTAAAAACAAGTCAAAAGAAAAGGAAGATGTCAAAAGGGCAAGCTTGAACACCAAAAAAACCAGAGGCTATATAAGAGAGATTTTTCTTTGAGATCGTCATAGACTTGGAATACTGAAAGCAAGAATCCATATAATTAGAGAAAATGGTTTACTTGATTATTGTACAAGTAAACTTGAAAAAAAAAAAAAATCGCCACCAATGCATTCAACTACAGAAAATAATGTAAGCGTAGACATATACTTTAAATTTTTAAATATTTTACCGACTCATAAAAAATACAATTGTAAGAATATAAAATGTACAGGCGTCAACAGATCTCTTTACAGAAGTAGGGAAATATGACTTGGACACAAGCCCACACAGGCCAGTACAAAGTATTAATATCGAGTTTAATGAAATATACTCGTAATTTTTACACATCCCAAATAATACTCGTATAATTCACATTTTTTAATATTTTTCCATTTTAATCCCCCAAAAAATATTTTAAATAAGAAAAAAATATATTTTATGAGTTTTATAACATTAATTATATATTATACCAGATTTTTGGAACATACTTTTACATGAAAAAACGTATTAAACCGGTCCATATCGTACAACATTCTTTTGTCATCCCATATTTCACTAACTATGATGTTGGTAGTTTGAGACATCACAAACACACCCAAACAAGAAACAAGTACAAAATGAAATAACTAAGACCAAAAGTTCCAGAAGCCATTCTCAATTCATACCCGAAAAACCTGACTAATAAATAAAGAACAAGCAACAGAAGTATTAAGTGAACATAAGTGGTGTTTAAACATGACACATTCATCACCTTACTTTACAGGAAGTATAACATCATTTAATGAAATCAGAAATATAATGTCAAAACAACTCGTAAGGGTCTGTTTAACAACAGCTTTTTTGGTCCAAAGCAAAGCTATGTAAAAAAGGCAATGAAAGAAAAGCTAGTTTAAAAAGTTGCAATTGAGATTTAAACCTAAAAAGCTTGCTTTTTTAAGAACTGGCATTTGACATTAGCTTAATTCTTTTTTGCTTTTCTAATCAAAGATGACTATAGTACCCTTACTATTGGAGAGACAAATATAACTGTTGATAATAAAAACAACATAACCCATGGATAACAAACATCTAACAGGAGAATGTAAACATGCAAACATAATTGCAAACTTGTCAATATCCTTCATTGTTTTTGCGTACCAACACCTTGGAATCCCTTTCTTTTTTCTTTTCCTTTTTCTGCTAGAGCCACAAAGCTAAAACCCTGATTCCTAACCAGATGATGTTGGAGATATGGAACGATTTGATAAATTGAAATTGCTGCGTATAGGGCATTATAATAGTATACTAATTAGAGTAACTTTGGTCTATCAGAAGAGGAGTACAGAGATGGAGAATATCACTGATGGAGAGACACAAACGCAGGGGAGAGAGAAGAACACAGACCCTATTGACAAAATTAGGGAGCAAATAGTAAAGTTCATTAAGGGCGATTTTTCCATACAAACATTAATTTTTAAGTCCTTCAAATTTAGTGTATATGTAGAGGAAAAATAAAACCGAAAAAGCTGGTATTTTCTAGCTTTGCACTGTTTAGCTTTTGTAATTTTTTTAATCTAAAAAGCATGCTTTTTTCATCTTAAAAAAATTATTGACCAAACGATTCTAGCTTTTTAAAGCAAAAAAGCCAACAAAAAACCCTGATACCAAACGAGCATGAAATATGCAAAATATCACATATTTAGCATGCAACCCAAAATTTAGAACTTACATTTTCAACTTGGCACTGTATCCGAAAGATCCCCTGGTTAGCGGGTGTTCGCAGGTCGAGAACCCTGTTATCAAGACGAGTGTCCTGATTAACACGAACTAGTTGTTCCCCAGCCTAGAGACACAAAAGAACCAAGTCAGTTACCACTGTTAAGGAAAAGACAGTGCATAGAATACAAGTTAAAACTTGCAAATTAATGCACCTCCAGAGCTTTTTCAATTTCAGTTTCACTACGTGCAGCATCCTCAATATTGATAGGCAAGTTAGATGATGCTCTGTTGATGCAGTAAATCTTCCTCACTTGGATTTCCACCTGCAGTGTGAACAAGCAAGAACCATTTTATTGCTATTGTCAATCATTTTTCCTCTCTTATAAATTTGAAGACATTTGCAAACCATACCCATCTAAAATTCACAAGGCCCAAACAAGATTCATCCAGTGAATATATTCAGAAAACAAAATATACAGAATTCGTAAAGCATTGTAAGTCGTTAAGCTTAAGTGCATGTAGTTTATCTATTGATGGATCTATTGAGGTGTGGTAGCCTGTTGCAACCTTCTCATCTATAAGGATGTCATACTAGTGCAGCCTCTATCAAGCGACATTGATGGAATGCTTGTCATTATTATTATTAACCACTAACTATGATAATTGATAACATAACTCCAATTCTGTTTATTTCATTCTGTCGTAACTACCTTAGGGGTAGAATTAATCAAGCAAAACTTGTTTCATAATTTCAGTTTGTGTTTTCAAGAAGCCGCCAAAGTTCTCCCAGTCAGCTGCATATAATTACTATAAATATTCCAATAACGTGGTAATAATTAAGAGGTTTGTATCACTCTATATTGAAAAAAATGAGTGAACAACGAAATACGTTATTTTGCATCTACCAAACATCATATGAAACATTGGTTTATGCTCAATGACGGAACTGTCTTTGATAATTAATGATTTCCAAGCCTTTTGAGCATCACTGCATCCCTAATAATAACTCTACCAGCATCAAATTAATTATCTCTAATTGTGAGAACAAGGCAAAATGAATAAAAGTAAAGTCTTACACAAGTTGCATATATAAGAAAACCATAGATACAATATGATGTGCCTGTTGGAAAGCATAATTGATTAAATTCGTAACAACTAAACTGTTTTGAAATCAACTAAGCATCATCAAAAGAAATGATTCAAACTCTGCCATTAATAGTATAACTATACCCAATTAACTCTAATTGACTGAACCAAGCAACAATGAAATACTAAACACACCATGCTTATATAATACAACACAAGATACATATGCATATATACCTGCTGAGAAGCACCTTGACGAGTTCTTGAGGAACATACTTACATCCCCTTGATCTCGACAAATGACTCCTTAACCCATTAACAAACATCACAATCTGAGGATTTGCAAGTACACTCAACCAGGAATTTTAATTACACTTGAATGACCCAGTACTACCCAATGTACATAAACACAAATTACCCGCCCATCACAACCCAATATAACCATATTAGCTTCCAGTGTAGGCACAAATAGTTAAAGCCAAAATGCACATTATAAAAATTCACACATAAAACAACCCAGCATGCGCATATACACATAACAATACAACCGAATCTACACCTACTTATCTTTTACTAATTGAGCATGGTAATACATAATATACACAATGACATATAAATATAAAACCAATATAAAAGTTTCCCTGCATTAAAGTTTTCATATAACACAGCCCAAGATACACATAGTGCTGCACAAGATACACTCACATAATACAACTCAATAATAAACACACAAATAAAATTTCTCATAATACAACCCAACATACACATAACACATAGTAATGCCCAATATACACCTAAACATGAAATAACCCAATATACACATGCATACAAATACAAATATTGAAAATATACCCGCAGAGAAGCCCCTCTAATGGGATCTTAGGGCACAGATACCTCGCCTTGATATCAACAGACAACTCCTTACTCAGCCCATTAACAAAACATAGTAAAGGTTCTTACAAAGTCCTTGAATAATACAAAGTACAGACCAAGGCACACACATAATACAACCCAATAAACATATAACTAAAAATTTCCCATAACACAACCCAACATGCACAAATCCAATGGTGGACTCTGGATTCAGGGTAGGGACGCCGGGGAGGGGGGAGGTTAGTGAGGTTGTTTCAAACATAACAAATTTTACCATTTCAGAGGTTGCCAATGCACCAAAACCTGATGCAATCCAATATACAAATACATATGAATATTGAAAATACACCTGTTGGAAGCCCTTTTGGTGGGTCCATCAGGCACAGAGACCTCCCCTTTGATATCGACAAATGACTCTTTTCTCAGTCCATTGACGAGTCATAATAAAAGTTCTCAAAAAGTCTACATAAAATACAACCCAATATACCCAACACACACGTAATACAATCCAACAAACACACAAGTAAAGATTTCAGATTCAGATAATACTTTTTTTTTGGAATTTCAGATCCAGATAATACAACCCAAATACACAGGGGCTGAGTTACATTGGGGCAAGGGAGGACACGTACCCCCTTCGTTCTGGACAAGAATTAAAAATTAATTTATTTTACCATTTATATATAAATATAATGATTTATCATATATTAAAATAAATATCCTTCAATAACCAATTCCTTCTAATGCTCTAGTGGTCAGCTTAATTATTCAGAATCAAGAGGTTGCAGGTTCAAAACCTACTTGAATCACTCCACATCTGGTTCTTTTAGGCATTTAAGTTTATATTTGCAATGAGTGTGTTGAACTTGTATTATTAGTGGACTAACAAGTTATTTATTATTTCTATTTTGGAAATGCCCTCGACATCTTAACTGTATTGTATTTTTTTCTAACTTGATATAGTTCTACATATTTTAATCTCTCTCTGTATCACTTTCCTTTTAGTTTTGTTTTAAAACATATAAATTGATATAACATGTAACTAGTCATATAATTTTATCAAAAATTAAAACAATACCATCAAGTGCTCAATAAGTTGTACCAATAAATTCATTTTTTAAAATTTTCAATTATTTATTATTTCTATTGATATTTCAAAATACCAACATGTAAAACTACTGTAAACTTTAAAATAAATTTTAGAATCACATGGGTTGAAACTTTATAACTACATATGCATATACATATGAATATTGAAAATGTACCTGCTGCGTAGCCCCTTTGATGGGTCCATCGGGCACGGAAACCTCACCCTCGACATCGACAAACGACTCCTTACTCAGCCCACTGACAAACCTCACCATTTGCGGGCTAACCCGCTCCGCCGCCACCGCCACCAAGCACTGGACCGTAAAACCCTTCTCCCTCACCACAACAAACGCCATCTTTTTCCCCACAGCTCGCACCGTCTGCGCCCGGCCCCGCACCAGCACCGTCCTCCCCGCCACGTCAGCAGTCAGGGACGTGATCTCGGTCCAGGCCCGGCCCGACACGGCCCGGGACTGA
>MKEJ01031406.1:0-16073 GCA_001753735.1 Embelia ribes
TAACCAACGTTCATGACTCACCAAACATGACATATACACAATATGCCTCCAAAATTGATACGTCTCCAAGAAAATTTCAAACGCATGTGAAGATATGACATCATAAAGAAATAAAAATATAATGAAATTTTCCAGGACGTTACACTCATAGTCATAGTACTCGAACTAACAATCGGGATTGAATTAAACTTACTTTTTCTTCTCGAAAAGTTGAAAACATATTGTAACTAAACTCATTCTTGAGTTAAAATACTTACCCATTAAATTTTGGAAGCGAGGTCGAAAGATGATAGAGATACTTACGTCATACGAAGCGAAAATGTGATAGAGTGCTTTCAATAGCCTTGTTCTTCTTCTTTTTTTCATTCTTTCTTTCTTTCTTTCTTTCTTTCTTTCTCTTTTATCTTTATTATTATTCTTTTTCTTCTCTTTCTCTCCCTTCTTCCTTAAACTCTCTGAATATACACACCAAACATGGTGTGTATGTATATATGTATATATGTATTTCATCACATGTACCTTTTCCAAGAAGTTTCATTACTGACCTAAATCAGTCAACTATTTTGGCATATCAATCGACTGATTCCTCATATATATCGATTGTTAAAGCACATGTACAAATTTTTGGGGTGTTACAGCTCTCCAACCTCAAAAAAAATTCATCCTCGAAATTTGAATATCTCACAGGAACAACATCTTAGTTATCAGAATAGCTCTAGGTATTTCATTTTCATTTTAGCTTCATTCTCCAATGTCATCTCTTCCAAATCACCACAGTTCCACAAAAATTTCACAAATAAGACCACTTGTTCACTTAATATTCTCTTCTCGGTCCAAGATGCGGACTGGTCGTACTTCAAATGAAACATTCGGTTCTATTGTCAAATCAGCAAAGTCAATTATGTAGATCGGATTGAGAATGTACTTCTGTAACATTGAAAAACAAAACACGAAATGAATATTTACGAGCAGAGATGGCAAGGCCAATCGTTAGGCCACTACCCCTTCACATTTAAGTATTTGAAGAGGTCCAACATATCGAGGTGATAGCTTTCCCATTGCTCCAAATCGTTTCACACCTTTAATCGGTAACACTTTAAGGAGTACATTATCACCTTCTCCAAAAGTCTTCATCTTCAATTTGCATAGCTCTTTTGCCTATTTTGGGCTATTTCTAATCGTTGCTTGATGAGTTTTATTTTATGTCATTTCTCATACAAGATTTGGGCCTATCAAGACCGTTTCTCCAGCTTCTATCTGACATAGTAGTGACTTACATGGTTGCCCATACAATGCTTCGTATGGTGCCATTTCGAGACTAAAATGGTAGCTATTATTTTACCCGAACTCAATTAAGGGAATGTAAACTTCCCCGTTGCCACTAAAACTAATACACATACCCTTTATCGTAATAGTCCTTTCAAACTGTCCATCTGTCTGCAGATGGAATGTCGTGCTTATTGATAACTTTGTGCTAAGTGCCCATTGTAGGCTATTTTAAAATTGTGATGTAAATTGACTATCTCGATCAGATATTATTGACAAAGGAACTTTTTACAGTCGAATAATCTCTCGTAAGTACAGGTGGGAGATCATCTCTACTGTATCCATCTTTTTCATGGGTAGACAGTAGTCCGATTTCACCAATCGGTCCACAATTACCAATATAGCATTTTTTTTCTTATGTGTTCTTGGCAGTCCCATCACAAAATTTATAGTAACATGCTCCCACTTCCAAGTTGGTATTTCCAACGACTGAAGAAATCTGCCATGTCATTGGTGTTCTAGTTTCACTTACTGGAAAGTCAAATATTTTGCAACGTACTTCGCTACAATGATACACAATAAGTGGAGAATATTCTGATGCCTATAGTACTTCTTCTCTTATAGATGAGGGTATGAATAAATGTTTCAAGTGTTTAAGTTCTTTGGTGCTACCAACACTCCAGACTTTGGGGTTCTCATTTACTTTCTTCAGTAATTTCTTACACTGTTGTCATCTCGCTAGGCTGCTACTACCCTTTCGTGAAAAGTGGATTTTAACCTTAAGGAGCATAGGGTAGTGTACCCTTCAACCTTGACCATCTCTAGTCAAACTCTCCTAGGGTCCGTAACATCTCCCATTCATTGGCTGCAAGACAAGCCATTGTAAATCACGTATTTTGGCTCAATGCGTCTGTTACAACATTAGCCTTTACAAGGTGATAATGTAGACTAAAATCGTATTGGTCCAAATACTCCATTTACTGTCGTTGACGTAAGTTCAAATCGCATTGCGTAAAGATGTACTTTAAGCCTTTGTGGTCAGAGTAAACCTCTAATCGTTTGCCATACAGATAGTGTTTCCAAATTGTTAGAGCAAAAACTACTGTTGCCAACTCTAAGTTGTGAGTAGGGTAGTTCTGCTCATAATTCTTTAGTTGTTGGGCTGTGTAAGCGATGACCCTTTCTGTTTACATCAACACGCTTTCTAACCCCTCTCGAGATGCATCTCAATATATGGTATATCCCTTACCACATTCGGGGATAATGAGAATCAAGGCTTCAGTGAGATATTTCTTTAGTTCTTGAAAACATTGTTCGCATTTTTCATTCTATTCAAATCTAACTCCCTTGCACGTAAGGCGAGTTAGTGGGACTGCTAAGTGAGAGAAATCTTGGACAAAATGACAATAGTAGCCAGCCAGACTAAGGAAGCTATGTATCTTGAACATACTCTTCGATCTCTCCCATGTAGACATAATGCTAACTTTATCTTCATCTACAGATACTCCTTCAGTAGACACTACATGTCTCTGAAACTTCACTCTAGACAACTAAAACTCATACTTTGAAAGTTTGGTATACAATCAATGTTCTCGTAAGGTTGATAGTACTATTCACAATTGCTCTTGATATTCTTCTTCCGAGGGTAAGTAAGTAAGGATATCGTCAATAAATACTATAACAAACTTATCAAGGTAAGCACAGAAGACTCTGTTCATCAGGTCCATAAATGTCACTGGGGCATTGATTAGTCCAAAAGGCATTACCATCAATTCGTAATGACCATAACATGCGCGATAAGCTACCTTTGGAATGTCTTCATCGTTTACACGCAGTTGGTGATATCCACTTTGGAGGTCAATCTTGGAAAACCATCTTGAACCTCTCAATTGGTCAAGCAAATTATCAGTTCTGGGGAGCGAGTATTTGTTCTTAATGGTCACTAGACTTAGTTTCGATAGTTGATACATAGGTGTATAGTTCCATCTTTCTTTTAGACAAAAAGGGTTGAGGCGCCCTAGGGTGACGTACTAGGCTGGATGAATCCTTTCTTCTCAAAGTATGTTAGTTGTGTCTTCTGCTCTACCAGCTCTGTGGGAGCCATGCGATATGGGGCGATAGAAATGGGAGCAGTTTCTGGAAAAAGATCTATGAAAATTTTGATTTCACGAGGAGGTGGAATTCCACACAGATCATCAGGGAATATGTTAAAGAACTCAGACAAAATGGGAGGTAATGGAATGTTAAAAGAAACATCCTCATGAAGGGAAAGAGTAGCAAGTAAACAACTGAGATAGTTTTTCATTCCTTACTCAAGAAGATTTGGTGATCCGCATTTTCCTATAAAGTGAACGCATACACCTAAAGGAATCAATAGAATCACGATCTCCAATCACAATTGATTATGTCCTGGTAGCGTATTAACCAGTCCACTCCTAGAATACATCATAATCTTTCACATCTAACACTTCTAGATCAAGGAAAAGCATACCCTCGAATTACAATCTTACAACCATAATAACAGAAACTAGGTATCACACATACACCAAAGGGGGTATCTACCAACATTTGGGCATGCAGTTGGTTTGGTGCCAGGCCTAAAGAACTCACAAATTGTGAAGAGATAAAATATCAGGATGTATCTGTGTTAAATAGAACAAATGCCAAGAGGATAAGAAAGGCAAAATACTTCGAATTTCAAAGGGTTCTCCCAATTCTGGATTTGCTTGCGTCGCTACATAAATACGGTTCTGAGGGGGCGTTTGAGTTGGAGCCATGATTGACCGTGGCAGACAAATTAAATTTAAAGGGCATGGATTTTCTATGATCTCGTCTGGGATTTAATTCGAATTTTGTCTTATTTTCGATAAATTTATTTAAGGATACAATATTTTTTATTACAGTTTTAATTGTAATTAAATTTGCTAATAAAATAAAATTTATGTTGTTTTCAATTTATTATTGTTGTTATTGTTCTATTCAAAAATTATTATTTAATTAAAGTGGCACCAACAACCTACTATTGAATAGATATTTTTTTTAGCATCAATATTATTATCGATGACTACTATCGGTTGAATATTTTTTTTGCCATGGGTTACGGTCCATGTTGCGTATGTATTTTTTGCGATTGTAATTGGTTGATAAATTGTGGACCCGCACGATAGGGAGGCTTGGGGCCTATGCTTAGTAGTTAGTTGTGCATGCATAGTGCATTAGACACATCATTGTCCTTATCTGGGATCAAGCCAAGATTTGGGTCCAGGTCCAAGGCCAAGACTCGGGGTGGATGCGCTTGTGTGGTTCAAATCCAACATGCCTTATGGCTGAGTTGTAATTTTTCATATGGCTTTTTTGCTATTAAAAAGTGCTATTTGCCAGTCATATTTTTATCTAAAAAATTGCATAGCACTCACCTTTTGCAAACATACACGCAACCATATAGAGAGAGGGTACCACACCATAAAAAAGCTCGATCAAATACTCCGATTACATCTTCCATCGGAACGTAATGAGCAAATGTTGTACCTTGAAAATTAATTGTTGATGCAAGTCAGAAGCAAGTTGGTGGCAGACAAATTAAAATTAAAGGGCACGGATGTTCTGTGATCTTGTCTAAGATTTAATTTGAATTTTGTCTTATTTTTGATAAATTTATTTAAGGATACAATATTTTTTATTACAGTTTAAGTTGTAATTAAATTTGCTAATAAAATAAAATTTATGTTATTTTCAATTTATTACTGTTGTTACTGTTCTATTTATAAATTATTATTTAATTAAAGTGGCACCAACAACCTACTGTTGAATAAATATTTTTTTACCATCAATATTATTATCGATGACTACTATCGGTTGAATATTTTTTCTTTGCCATGGGTTACGGTGGATGGTGCTTATGTATTCTTTTCGATTGTAATTGGTTGATAAATCGTGGAGCCGTTTGAAAACTGTCAATTTTTAGTAGAGATTTCATCTGTCACCAATAGACGTTTTTTTTGTAGTGCAAGATTAACATGGAATTTCAAATCCACAATGAAGTTGACTACCAACTCGTGGTTTGGAAAAACGAGTTTAAATTATCGGTGTAAATATTCTATATATCATCAGCCTTAGATAATAAATATGTCTAATTATATATATAAATACTATCACAAATATACATATATCATTCATCCAAATCTGTTGAAGTATAAAAATATATATATATTATTGGTGCATTAAAATAAAAATCCTAGAAGAATAACTTTAATTCCCACTAAAATATGACCGTTGTAAAGTTTCTCTCCTATCTTCAAATCTTATTTCCTTTCCCTCTCCATATCACTTTTATTTTCTTAATTATATCGTTTACTTCTTTGACTCGGCTGCGCCAAACTTTGCCACGGTAAGCATAATAAAAGTATAAACTATAAACAACAATACACACGAGGCATGCTCAATTAATCCTCTTTAAGCAATAGACATCATATCCTTCGTTTTTAAGTTTATTCTAATAATTCTCTAATCTTAGTGAAAGATAAGAAATAGTCATATGACTGCATCACATTTTATACACATTTGTATGACAAGAAAGTAATGCATATGCGTACCGTATGATTTGAATTTTTACATAATTTTAAATAATTTTGAATTGAGAACAAAAAAATCAATTTTGTCCCTATTAATCTTTAAAATTAAGAAGGGTAATAACGATAATGAAAATGTTAAATTATTTTTGAATATACTAATTTAAAAATTGTATCAATTATTTATGGATTGAGGAAGTACAATTTTTGGTGGTTGCAATTGTACAATTTTTTAAGGGATGATTGTTACTAGCGCAGAGCAGGAACGGAGCTAAACGTTTGCTGAGAGGGTTGCAACACCCTCCATAATTTTGAAAATCTCACTAAATATTTGATATCATAATGTTATAAAAAAATAATTTTATATGGTCTCAACACCCCCGTAATTATTTTTTAGCCCCCTTATATTTATACGACGTTCAACAGCCTTTATTTGTAATTCCTACCTCCGCGGCCTTGGGCATGGCGGTAATATTTGTAGTGAATCTGTGTTAGAAAGCGACAAATATGTGGGCATGTTTTGTTGCATCTTATAAGATTAAAAGTATATTTTTCTAATGGAGACACAAAAATATATATTTTTAAGTGATACTTATAATTATAGTTGCCCCAAGATTTTTAAAATTAAAATAACATATCTTTGATAAAAACAAAATTGTAAAAATATACAAGTCTTGTATTATTATTGTGAGGCCCTGTAAAACTATGGACCAACATTGCAATAAAACAGAAGTGGAACTAAAAAAGAATTAACTTTTCAAATTCTATGCTCTCCCTTTTATTATGTATATTCATTATCTTCAACAATAGAGAAATAAAGGGTGAGAGAAGGGAAGATATTGCCCACGCAAAACTCAAAGGATCGTGGGGTAAGAACAACCTAATCAACAATCTAAATACGGATTCGGGTTCAACTCCTCATTCTTGCCATGTTGAGGTAAGTTTCAACCTCTAATTCTTTGGATTTGTTCATACCTGTTCCAGTCCTAATCAACCAAAATCCATTCTAAAGGTTCGTTGGTTGTTAAAACATTGTTCTATAATGAAATATGTGCTCAATTCCATATAGGTTCTTATCTTGATTGAGAACTCTTCAAGTGAAGAACTAGGGCTTTATTCTCCCAGCCTTCCTTGAGAGTTTTAGATTTCTAATAAGGTGCAAGCAGATTTTGAGTTCAATTATATTGAAAAACTATGTTTTATTATTAAATTAGGCATGATTATTGATTATGTCTTTATAGGGTTAAGTTTTGTGTTGATTTCTTGTGAATAATTAGTATTTAGGGGACCAGACCAGTCTGAAAAAAGATTAGACCGATCAGGTATGGAGCTCCGGGGAGGTTGGACCGGTCGAGAAAAACCCAATGGGGTCCCAGACTGGTTGAATGGATCGGATCGGTTCCCGGTTCATATATTTTTTCACCTTTTATAAAAAAGACCATAACTCTCTCTAAAAAAAATTTAGAATTGAGTTCTATTTGAACCATTGAAAAGATTATTGAATGAGCTTTTTAAACATACAAATTTGATGGGAAAAGTCTTTCAAAATTTTCCAGTAGTTCATCAAAATTCAGGCTTTTGGAATTTGAAACAAATTCTATTGTTGTGATGTGGTGAGATCTGTTATAGGCCTTGTAGACTTTGAATAGTCATGTTATACATGTTGATAGATGTTAGTATAATTACAAGAATGAACTTATAAAGGTAGCTAGAGCATTGATATAATGGGTTGGGTTATGATATGTGTTCGGTCTTACAAGCTAGAGGCCTAAGATTTGTTAGGATATGGTATGTAGTAGACCTTAGAAGCTAGAGGTCCAAGATTTTTTAGGATATGGCGTATAGTAGACCTTGGAAGCTAGACATCCAAGGTTTATAATGGCAAGTTGGAGTAGGCTTTCAAGCTTAGTACACCCTTAGGCATGACTTGAGATGGTAAGCCGTAGGAGAGGAGAGTTATACTTCCCAGTAGGTGTAATAGATGATAGCCTCGGAAGGCTAGATGTTCGAGTGTGACCCAGTCCCGCAGGGATCCTTCCACTTGCTGTATATTCACAACTTAGGATGGTAGGCAATAGGAGAGGAGAGTTATACTTCCCGGCAAGTGTAGTAGATGATGGCCTCGAAAGGATAGATATCCGAATGTGATCCGGTCAGGCAGGGATCCTTCTACTTGCAATATCTTTACACGTAGAATTTTGGAAGGATAAGTATTCTGAGTGAGAGGACATGTATCCCAATAGGTAATATAATTTATGATTTTGACGATTTTTGTATTACATGTATAGTTTTATATTCATGTTGAGATGTGGCGTAGATGGGTTAGAACAGGTTTATGAATTTGATTTCATTTGCAGTTTTATTATAGTTGTTAATATTGCAATAGAATTGAATTTTTTTCTGACTCATATTTATTTGGTTACTTTTGTACTATTTTCTTATAAAATGTCAAGGAGGAACAAGTGTCAGGAATCAAGGGAATCAAACTTAGGGAGGAGTCGAAGTCCATTAGGGCGTAGTTTAGTACTTCCTTTATGCTTTATCTAGATAGTTGCAGGCCAATGGCCTAGACCTTATTAATTGATGGTTATGAATAAAGTTGTAAGGCCCAAAGAATGTTAGTAAGGCCTTGGAGATTATGTTTCATTATATTAGACATCATTCATTACTTTTATGAGATGTACTTTATTTTTTTATTTGTCTATAAAAGTTGTGATAGTTAGTTCGTGACGTGCTCAGAGTATTTAAAAATTTCAGGGTCTTACAATTATTTTACTAACAATTTTACTTGAGTACATGTTAGTATTTACTGTTCAAAATGGATAAAGACAAAATGTGAGAAGCATCCGGCTTGAGAGAAATTTGTAACATCCCAAAAATTTTTAATTTTTCACTTAAAGTGTTGTTAATATATATTGTATTTAGATATTAATGTGGCATAATGTATTGTTACATGGATTAGAATTCAGCCTACGTCCGACTGGTTGTCCAATTGGGTATCCGACAGTTGTCCGCCGACGGATAGATATCCGGACGAACAGTTAAACATCCGGATGGACTATCAGAGATGTCTATTTTTTGGGTCCTATTGCATGGTTACATTGAATGTAAGCCATTCATTTCCCATTTCACTTTATGCTCAAAATTTCAAAAGAGATAGAGAGATGTAAATAGAAAGTTTGATCTTCTTCCTCCAATTTCTTCTAATTTCGGGAGTTGTTTATGAAAACAAAGTGGATATTTTTTATCCTTGAAGTGGGAGAAAATTTTGAATTAAGTCATGTGCCATATCTTGTTTGTTTACTATTCATCTATTTATGTGTATTGTTCGTACATGAAACTAAAATTAAAATTCTTGCTGAACTTGCAAGGCTTTTGGGTATTGTCTAACATGGTATGAGGTAAGAATAGAACACAAAATAAAAAATTAAACATGAGTTTATATGTGTACCTTTACATGTAAATTTACGTGTCAAAGTTCAAACTTTATTAATGTGTTATAGATATTAATTTCTTGCTATTTGAAATTTAATGTATAGAATAAAGCATGTGTAGAAGTTAGTAATAAATTACATTGTTATGTGTATCATTCATTCATTGCGTTGGTGTAGCATGTTCATGATATGAACTAAAGTGTAGGTTTTTGATAAACAAAAAGTGATAAAATGATTTCTAAAGTGTTAAGAATTTGAAAAATGAAAATTTTTAAAAGAGAAGTGGAAGTGAAGAAATGTGTTGGTTATATGAAGGAGTGAAGATACTCAAAGTTTTGTTGAAGTAAAACGAGCAGTGTTAAGAAGTATTGTTATTTAAAATCAAAGATTTTAAAGTATTGTTTATAAAGAAAGTTTGTGTTGAATTCATTGGAAAATTGAGGCATTTTCCATCTATTTTCGAGAAAAGTGTCGAATTTATGTGTTGTAAGGAGAAAATAAAGAAAAATCTTGGCGCTTTACCATGAAAATTAGGAAACCTACGCAGGGATATAAACTATAATCTCGTCCCGCGATGAGGGCGGATTATAGTATAGAATTTACGAAGAAACCTTTATTTTGGAAAATCGTGAAAAGATACTAGTCCCATCTTTTATGTGTTGAGTCGAATGGTTGATTTGATGTTGGTGGTGAGTTTGCATTGCATAGACATTACATTGTACTCACTCTTATATGTTGCATTTTACACATTTTGTCATCGCATAGCATCGCGTTTATCATGTTATTTAGTATGCTAACTCCTATATTTTCTTTCCTATATTTGTATCACAATTGCATTGTAGGTATGGAGGTAAGAAAGGGGCATCACTTAGATGACTCAAATGCCATACGTATATAATTTTGGAGCTATAAATAATGTGGATTATTATTTTGTGTTGTTGGCCATATTTTCATGTTGTATTTATTGGCCTTAAATTTGATGTGGTAGACGATATATATATTTTTTTGTATTACTTCTTCTTAAGTGGCTAGTTGATATATAGGTAAGAACAAGTTGTAATATACTCACTGATGATCAAGCATGTAACTTATTGTTTATGTCAACAATGGTGTTTACTTTTGCGTTGGATATAAAATTGTATGTATGATATATATATATATATATACCTATTATATACTATTGCTGGCAGGCTATAGTATATTTACTTTGTGTACAATGAGACTGTTATCCCGGGTTTTATGGGATTCGGGGTACGACCATTGGTATAAGAGCTTAACCGGATTTATGTAAAACCTTAGTGGCTTAAGGGTAGGCGAAACCGAGAGAGTAGGCATGTTACTTTGTTGTAGTTGTGTTCTTAGCATTAGTGGCATATGTTGTGGTGTTGCATGAGTAATGTTTGGTAGTTGCGTTGATTTTTAACGTAGTGCTGATATTGAGTATCATTCGTGTTAGCGTTGAGTTACATAACATTGGTGTTGTGTTTTGTTACGAAGGCATTGCATTGTATAAGATATTTGTTTAAAAAGTAAACTTATGTCTTTCTTGTGTTGTTGTTGATGTTGTGAAGTGATCTATTGTGCAAAGATATGGACGAGGTAGAAGTGGTGAACGTCGTGGTGGTAGAGGCCCCAAGTTCAATGCTAGAGGTGGTCGTATTGAGGTCGTGGTGTTGAGGAAGCAAAAGGTAGCATACTCGGGCTCGAGAAGCTAAAATTAGGCAAATTGAGGGTATTCCCTACTAGGAAGAAAGTAGCGAAGCGAGCATAAAGGTATATTAGGAAAAGATTCCCGATACTCGACCTCGTATTCCGTTACGTGCTCAAGTGAGGGTTGCCGATGTTGGGGGTTGACAATGTTGAGGGAGCTCAACTGGATACCTCTAATTGTTGAGAGTTATGGAAGAAGTGATGCAAAATTTGGCGTAGAATATGCGAGTAGAAAGTGAACCCAGTGGGGAGATAAGAGTCTCGGAGGCTCAATTGAATTTCAAACGTATGAATCCTCCCATCTTTAAGGATGACGAGGAAGTGATAGCTGCTGAACATTGGTTGAAAGGGTGGAGGGGATATTCAATACGCTTTATATAGATAACGATAATTTGTGAATGGCCATGACGCCATTCTATTTGCAAGGGGAGGCGACCAAATAGTGGAAGGGTAACGTTGAGGTGTACGGTAAAATTGGAATGACTTGGGGGGCTTTTTAGAGCTCATTCTTGAAAGAGTTCTTCCCAACGCTCTTTAAGATGGATTTTTTGAACTTAGTTAAGAAGAGTTTGATTGTGATGCAGTATCAGAGGATGTTCACTAGTTTATCTCGCTATGCGCTAGAGCTTGTCTATATAGAGGAACATCATGTGCAAAGGTTTGAGAGTAGTTTACGCCATGTGATCAAGTCGATTGTTGTTTTAGGGCTTCCAAGATGTACGAAAAGTGTGTAAGCATAGTGATGAGAGTAGAAGAGAGTTTTATTAAAAGGCAGCAGATTGTTAATTCTCGTCCTCATTGGTCTTCGGGCCAATCTTCCAGTTCTCACTCTGTTTAGGATTCGGGGGTTGTTTTGGGTAGCCGTAGTGGTAGTAGAGGTGGCAGTAGTATTAATGGAGGTGCTAGCTCTAGCAATGGGGTAATGGTTATCAGAAGAGATCCCACGATACATTTTCTTCTCCTTTTCTTGGTAGGGGTTCTTAGCTTGCCCGATCTTCTTCTTATAGCTAGACAATTCAGGGTCGGGATGCTTTACATGTAGCCAACAGGGTCACCTTACTCAAGATTGTTCTCGTCCTCCTATATGTCCTTTGTGTGGCACAAAGGGACATATGCAAACTTTGTATCATTGGCAGTGTGTAAGTAGTGTGGCCTTCAAGAATATATGCAGATGCATTATCTTGAGGGATTCGTGGTTCCGAGCAGTTCTCATGGACCTACTTCATCTTCTATTTAGCCTGAGATGGTTTCAAGGAGGCCGTATGTTCCTCCATCTATTTCTTTTCGTCAGAGTAGGGATCATCTCGGGGAGGCAGTGGTGGTGGTTCTCGGGGTTTTTAGTTGGGCCAAACTTTATAGGCTCGTACTTTTGCTATGTCACAGTCTCCATATGCAATTGAGCCTTTTGTTGTAAGAGATACCATTCCTTTCCTTTTGAGTTGGGCGATTCTATTTTTTGACACGGGGGCATCTTATTCTTTCATTTCTATACGTTTTGCACACATATTATAGTTGCCTATTGAGGAGTCGAGTACTCCTATTTATGTTAATACTATAGGGGAGAATATTTTTCATATCGGTACTGTGTGTTGGGGGTATGAACTTGCGATTGCTGATCATATTTCTGATGAGAAGATCGCAGGGTTGGAGTTGATTCTGGTTGTCCGTATATTCACGGATGTGTTTTTTGATGATCTGAGTGGTCTATCTCCCGAGAGATAAGTTGAGTTATCTATTGATTTGATTCCAGGACTAAGCCGATTGCTATTGCACCGTATCGTTTGTCTCCAGTAGAGTTAGAATAATTGAGGGTACAAATCGATGACAAGGGTTTTATTTAAGATAGCCTTTCACTGTGGGATGCTCCAATATTGTTTGTGCCTAAGAAGGATGACACTATGAGGATGTGTATGGATTATCGAAAGTTGAACCATGTAACCGTAAGAACAAGTATCCTTTGCTAAGAATTGATGACTTTTTTGATCAGTTGAGGGGTTCTTAATTCTTTTTGAAGATTGATCTTCGTTCCGGTTATCATCAGCTGCGTGTTCGGAAGGATGATATACCGAAGACGGCTTTCCGTACTTGATATGGGCATTTTGAGTTTCTTGTGATATCGTTTGGGTTGACTAATGCTCCGATAACATTTATGGATTTGATGAATAGTATTATTCGTCTATATATTGATTGTTTCATGGTTGTATTTATCTATGATATCTTAATCTATTTGCCTACTAAAGAGGCATACTGAGAGCATTTGCATGCCGTTCTTTCTACTTTTCTGAAGCATAGGCTTTATACGAAGTTTCCAAATGTGAATTTTGGTTGAGGGAAGTTCGTTTTCTTGGTCATGTTATTTCCGAGGGTGGTGTCGCAGTCGATCCTTCGTAGATTAAAGCTACTACTAATTGGGAGCGACCGAAGTCGGTGTTTGGGGTTCGGATTTTTTTGGGTTTTGTGGGGTACTATCGTCAATTTGTTCAAATTTTTTTGCGTTTGGTAACCCCAATAACTCGACTTACTCCAAAAGGGGTGAAATTCAAGTGGGACTCGAAATGCGAGTAGTCTTTCTTGCGTTTGAAGGATTTATTGACTTCGGATCCAATTCTTATTATTCCAGAGCAGGGTCTTGGTTATTCGATATATTGTGATGCATCGAAGGAGGGTTTGAGTCGTGTGTTGATGTAACTCGAGAAGGTGGTGGCTTATGTATCAAGGCAGTTAAAAATTCATGAGAAGAATAATCCGACACATGATCTTGAACTTGGTGCGGTGGTGTTCGCATTGAAGTATTGGCAACATTATCTCTATAGTGAGAAATTTAATGTTTTCTGCAATCATAAACCTCTCAAGTACATCTTTATCCAACGTGACTTGAATATGCATAAGAGGAGGTAGATGGAGTATGTAAATCATTATAATTTTGATCTAGAGTATTATCCAGGGAAGGCTAATGTGGTAGCAGATGCATTCAGCCTTAAGACTTGATGTACTCTTACTTTTCTTGATATGAACGATGAGAGATATTGAGCGTATTGGACGCATTAAGTTTGGAAGTGGTGAAAGTGAGAATAAAGGTACGACTTTTTTTACGATTGAGGTACAACCAACCTTAATTACTCGTGTGATAAAGGCACAGAGAATTGATAACGAATCCGATGCTTATTGCGTTTGAATTCTTTCGGAACATGGTCTTAATAGGTGGACCATTGCTGATGATGGTGGATTGCGATTCCGGGGTCGTTTGTATGTGCCTATTTTGATTCAGGAAGAGGTTATTTGAGATTCTCATCATTTGAGTTTGGTGGTTCATCTAGGTGGCACGAAGATGTATCTTGACGTGTCTTGTCACTTTTGGTAACCCAGTATGAAGAAAGATGTAGTGAAGTATGTTTCACTTTGACATGCCAACAAGTAAAGGCTGAACACAAGTATCCTGGTAGGTTATTGCAACCGTTGCCCATTCCTGAGTGGTTACAATGCGATTTGGGTGATTGTGGATCGTTTGATAAAGTCTGCTTACTTTATTCCGATGCGTACTATCGACTTAGTTAAGAAGTTCTGTCGAATGTATATTGACAAGATCATTCATTTGCATAGGGCTCCTATGTTGATTATGTTGGACCGAGATCCTCGTTTTGTTTCAAAGTTTTAGTCGAGTCTCCAGAAGGCCTTAGGGACTATCCTTTCAATGAGTACATCATTTGATTCGTAGATGGATGGATAGTCTGAGTGGACGATTCAAACTTTTGAGGACATGTTTTGGGCATGCGTCCTAGATTTCGGTGGTGGATGGGAAGATCATGTGAGCTTGATAGAGTTCGCATATAATAATAGTTATCATTTGAGCAGTGAGATGACTCCGTTCGAAGCGTTGTATGGGCATCTTTATCGTTCTCCTATTTGTTAGGCGGAAGTTGGTGATGATGTGTTGCTTGGATCGAAAATGGTACGAAAGACGACTCGGAATGTCTAGATGATAAGACAGAAGTTGGAAATGGTATGTAGATGTTTCAAGAGTTATGCGGATGTGAGACGACACCCTTTGTCATTTGAGGTGGGCAAACATGTATTCTTGAAGGTATCTCCAAAGAAGGGGATTAGGGGTTTGGTAAGAAAGGGAAATTATTGTTGAAGTATATTGGACCTTTCTTGGTTCTTGAAGTGGTTAAAGAAGTAGACTTATAGGCTTGCATTGTCACCTCAGTTATCGGGTGTTCATCTTGTCTTCAATGTGTTGATGTTAAGGAAGTATATTCGGGATTTTCACATGTAATGACTTTCGATGAATTGAACATAGAAGAAGACGTGTCCTATGTAGTGAAGCCGATTCGCATTCTTAACTCAAAAGAACAAACTTTGAGAAGGAAGAGTATTCAGTTAGTGAAGCTATGACGAAGTGGTTCTATGGAAGAGATGACTTAGGAATGTAAAGATATGATGAGCAAGAAATTTTCGGAGCTCTTCGATAATTACGGTATATTTTTTATTTATTAGCATACAAATTTCGGGGAAGAAATTTGAATTTTTTGCATTTATAATAATATTATCGAGGTTTATAATATTATTATAATCGCATTATTATAGAACGGAAGATAATGATTTGTTGTAGAATGAAATACAGAGTTTTAGCGTTTTTATAAAAGTATTGAAGTAATAAGACATATTGCATTAGCATAACAATGTGACATAAGTATTGAGGCATAAGCATCGTTATGTCGATACAATGTTTACGAGGCGTTGCTTCCTTACAATGGTTAGTACCTGCATTGTCGTACTAGGATAACATGCCATGGGTTGTAGAGAAGTAGAATAGTGCCATGACGTGTTGCGAGGAATACGAGAGCTGGACTTTGTGGTACGAAGTAGATTGGATGCGGTATTGTGCTAGAGTTGCCGGTTGTAGCATAAGGTCGCATAAATTGAGTTTCAGGCACTCAAACAGTATTCTTAAATATGGAAAATAATTCTATTGGAGTCTAGTATTGATTATAAGTATTTTTGGCACTTTTTGGACCGAAATGGGAGCACTCAAATTTTCAGTAGGTATGATTGATCTAACTAGCTATTGGATCAATCCAAAAGTTGGAACCGA
>MKEJ01031426.1:0-17062 GCA_001753735.1 Embelia ribes
AAAATAATTTATTTTAAATCGGTTCTGTTCCAAGCCTATGTACAGATCGGACTAGTCTAAGCTTATGTCCGGATTGATGCAGTTCCAGATTATATTTTCTAATCCAGGACTTGGCTTGAAAATCACGGTTCCTAATAGATCGGTGCCGGATTAAGGACACGCCAATTCGGATCGGATTTTTTTGGTCCAATCTATAGCCGGTTCCGGATCGGTTTTCGGTTCTTGGTTGTTTTGTACAACCCTATATAGACATGGTAAATGAATACTTAATTGATGTGAAATCCAATAACTATTCCCTATTCAAGCCTCCAAAAAATTGAAGTACCAAAAAAGTAAATAAATAAAGCTAATGTAAGTAAATTGGAAGAAATTGTGAGGTGCAGTGGCTGGAAATTTAAAAATCTGTGTATTCGTAATGGATTTTTCTCCGTTCCGATGATTTCTTTTTCCGTTTTGCATATTTGTGCATTAAAAATACTAATTGATGATAAAAATTAGGGTCTAATGCAGTTCACTATGAATGATATCTCGAATATAGAGTAGAGACCATCAGAGGGATAAATGATGGGAAAGGGATAAACATGCAATTCCTGCTTAGTCTAAAAATTTCCAGGAAATTACTCAAGAAATATGCTGGACGTGCTAAACATATAACTTAATTCCAGCAAAAAATTAGATTGCTGAAAAAGAAAAAAAAATGAATATAATATACGAGAGCCTAAGCAGAGAATTAAGATAATGGTTACCTAAATAGGAAAAGATTTATGCACGAAAGAAAAGGAGCAGCTTGAGAAACTTCAAGTTAAGATTAGATCAAACAACTTATGATCTGGGAAGTTTGCTAATATATCTCATGAATATGGTAGGTGATGATGCTGTATGTGGTAACAAAATTGTTGGTACTGGAGCAGCATCTAACTCTAAACAGAACTTTACAAAGCTTCTGCTATTTTCTGGAAATGATTACTTGGGATTGAGTTCACATCCCTCAGTTTCAAAAGCTGCTGCGAAGGTGCATTGAATGGTCGTTATCATGTTACTTTTTTGTACGCATTATATAGATTGCAGTGTTTTATATTTTCTTATGTTGGTTTTCTTTTCTTCTGCTTTAGGCAGCCCTAGAGCATGGAATGGGCCCTAGGGGTTCCGCTTTAATCTGTGGATATACCAATTACCACAGACTCCTGGAATCGTCCTTGGCAGACTTGAAAAACAAAGAGGTACTAACTTTATGTTGTGTATGGGAACATGATTATTTTCCAATCAGTGGATTTATATTTTGTAAGTGGTTATTTCGCGAGTTCTAATGCATTCATTTGTTCTTCTACTACAGTCCTGAAACCGTATCTAAAATGGCTAGGGTTCTATCATTGTTTGAAATCCTCATGTTGTTTACATCTCATTTCTTTACATGGGTTCATTGGTCATGTGTATGAATGATATTGCCTTGATAATCAATTTCAAATCCCTATCTATTTTATCTATCTCCAGCCTAAAACATCATTTGAGTAGAGATGCTTTATGTTCCACTCCGCATTTACTCATCAATGTGAAAAATTGCTTCCTAGTTGTTTGGTCATTTCAACTTTCATACATGCTTGTTTGAATTACTGGAGCTTTACTACATCCACTGATGTTAGTTATAATAATTAAGCTTTTGTCGCTTGACCGCTGTCTCTATAACAAAAGAGTACTTCTAAATTATGCCAATTAACTAATACCACATTTTTATTGAAATTTATGATGTAGGAATGCCTTCTTTGTCCTACTGGCTTTTCTGCCAATATGGCCTTGATGACAACATTAGGAAGTATTGGTTCTCTTTTGGCTGCTGGGCAAAAACCCACGAAGGATGAAAGGGTTGCCATATTTTCAGATGCTTTGAATCATGCTTCAATTATAGATGGTGTCCGACTTGCTGAACGACAAGGAAGTGCAGAGGTGTTTGTCTATAAACATTGTGACATGTCTCACCTTAATTCTTTACTGTAGGTTATTTTGCTTCTTATTTTGTTGTATAAGGTTCTTCTCTATTATTTGCATTTCATAATATGCAATTTATGCTTGTGACAGAACAAGTTGCCCGATGAAGAAGAAAGTAGTCGTGACTGATAGGTCAGTCTGTTTATCCTTTATTTAATGCTATTAGAAAAGTGTGTTTTGAGTTTTGTGATTGCATGTGGGCTCATCTTTTCAAGTTAAACAACCTTTTACTATGTCTAACATCAGAGTATTGTACATGTATGGATTTTTCAGTTTGTTCAGTATGGATGGGGACTTTGCTCCGATGGGTGATCTTGTGAAGCTTAGAAGAAGGCATGGATTTTTGTTGGCTATCGATGATGTAAGTTCACGACATGTTCAATTTCTAGAAAATTAGAACTGGTCTATCAGGTTTAAGATTAAAAAAACTGGAAAGAGTTGAGGAAATAGGAATTTTTTATTGACTTATTCATAAATCAAAATAGGTAAGTAACTTTTGCTCTCTGTATCGCATCAGTTGTGTTTTCTGTTAGGTTGCTATTGAGACTTGTGTTCTTACCCTTATTTGGATTTGCATCAGTATCTTTCCAGTGTTTTTTCAGGCTCATGGAACATTTATCTGTGGCAAAAATGGTGGCGGTGTCGCTGAGGAATCCAGTTGTGAAAGTGATGTTGACATATGCATAGGCACTTTGAGTAAAGCTGCAGGTTGCCATGGTGGTTTCATAACATGCAGGTGTTTATAAGATGAAAAATTAAAGTTTAAAACCTTTTTGTTGCAGCAGTGTTTGAAACTTATTTTTTCAATTTCTTTTGTTATTGCCATTCCATGTTCCTAAACTATGTTGCACGGGTCATAAATTGGGTGGAAAATTGTTTTGCTCGTCACTTGCTTTATGTTACAACTACACTCCGTAACTCCATTATTACAAATTTCCAGTTTTCTGATTTTGAGTTTTGAATGCATATCTAGGTAACTTTATCAGCTTCATTTAGGACAACCTTTTAAAATGTGGCATTTTAAGATTCTTTTTCACGGGGTAGGTGATGTCCACACTCCCTCTATTTTTTCTGTAACCTTCTCTGATTAGTGTTTTTACTTTTAAATTTCCAGCAAGAGGTGGAAGCAACTCATACAATCAAGGGGTCGTTCTTTTATATTTTCAACTTCTACACCAGTGCCCGTTATTGCTGCTGCTCATGGTAACTAACGTACTAAATTTAGGGTTTGTTCTTTCACTTTTCCTCCTCTTGGTCTTTGCCGTGGTGATTAGTACAATAACTTAAATTTGTGCACTGAGAGTTTATGAAATTGATGATACTTTTTCTCGTCTTATAGAAGCACTCATTTAATTTTTAATGCCGAAACCTTTTCCTTTTCTATTGCATGCCTCTATTTTGCTAATATTTATGGACTTTTATCTTGATACCCAAAAAAGAAGTGGGAAAAAGAAAACATTGCTTTTATGGGTTTTCTGTGAAATAGCTAGTATTAGATTATGCGAGTTGATGAACTAAATAAAACTTACAGCTGCTGTCATTGTGGCGAGAAAGGAGTCATGGCGCAGAAAGGCGATATGGGACCGAGTGCACGACTTCCATGCACTCACCGGAATCCAAATTACGAGTCCCATCATTTCTCTCGTGGTTGGTAGTGAAGATAATGCCTTGCAAGCGAGCAGGTCTCTCTCTCACACATCATACGCAAACACTTGCTATGTTTGCTTTAAAATGTTCAATGCTATTTTTTCCTGACCCACCTTAGCTTATCTTGGAACAGATATCTACTGAAATCAGGTTTTCATGTAACTGCAATTCGACCCCCAACAGTACCCGCTAACTCATGCAGGTTTGTCCACAACTTAACATTGTTGCATACATTTATGTCTTTTATTACATCTCCTGTATCGGAGCAACTCTTATATAAGCCTCACTATTCGTATTTCTGAGTAAAATTAAAGAATCCAAAGGAAAACTACTCAGGTCAAAAAAAGCGCGCAAGAACCTTTTTTTAATTCATTGAATCGTTTCTCTTTGGACCCTTGGTCCACTAACTATAAAGGTATGCACCAGATGGATTTTAAAAACTAAAAGCTCGGACTAAGAAAATATGGAACGGGATTAGTTTTTGTTTGGTGCGGGTCTACCGGTCTTTATAAGCAACAATTTTAATTTTATTAGTCGTCCATGACCAAATACAGTTTCTTGTTTCTCGTACACATGCTAAGAACTAGCTGTTCGATGTCTTTATTTTTTAGTGCACATCAATAAAGTTCTATAATTTGTTTTTAGGTTACGGGTGACTCTGAGCGCAGCACATACTGTGGATGATATTAAGAAGCTCACAGCTGCACTGTCAAAATGCATCAACTTGGAAGATATGCGTCTCTCTACCAAAAATGTTTTTGCGAGGCTATAGCTTTTCGTGCATCAACTTATAAGGTATGCATGTCTGCCTAAAGCATTTTTGCGAGGCTAAACTTTTCGTTCCCAAGCTTAGAAGAAGCTTTGTGCTACAAAGCCATCTTTTTAGGTATAACCCACCAAAATAAAGACCCTCAAAGGTCTAACTTCTGAAACGATTTCAAGATAATTCAATGTCGATTATTTTTGGGAATTGTAGCAATGTAAACTTCGTTCTTCATTGAATGAATTAATAATTATTGGTGCTGATGCTTGATGATGCTTGATGGTACGAAGTTCAGAGTATTTTAGCATGGTTTTCCGAGTGCTCTCCAGCACATTTTAGCAGAATTCTACCATCATCACTGATAGTACCATTTACCACTAGTATAATTATCACTACCACCGGTAGTTATTTTTCTTACAACAAATGGTAGCATTCAAATTATTACCACGTCGGTATGGATGGTTACCATCATATGTGTTATTACCACCGGTTGTACCATTAATACACAATTCTATAATTTAAAGATATTATTTGTTTTCATGACACTAAAAAACTGATTATTATAATTATTATTTTATATTTATTTTTTACTTTGATCCATATTCATCGCAATAGTAAACAGTTGATGATCACGCTCTGGCCTTATAATAATGATTTCTACAGTTTGTTCGTTGACATGAAACATTTATTTTGATTCGTCGGGAGAAAAGAAGGGAAACCAGTTTGAGAACTAATGTTTCCAAGTTCTCAGTTTCCTCCGAACTCCTAAACTGGCTGCAGCTATTGTCGAGATGCGACGACAAGGATAAATGAGGGCAAGCTTAAGCACCAAAAATATTAAGAAAAAATAGAGTGAATGCGAGATTGGGGATAATGATCATTTAGATTCTAATAAGCTCAAAGTGAAATGAGTACTCAGTAGATTAGAGGACAGTTTTTATACATACCAATATTCCTATTTTAGTACAAATCAGAGTTCGTATTTTAGGGTATTGACCAAAGAGAAATGTACCATGTGAGCCATTTCAGGGAACCACAAAGAAATTAGGGTTATTAGGAATCGGGGGGCTATCTCATGGGAGCTTGCTACATAAAACTTGTATAGCCCAGATTTAGCCAATACATTAAAATGTCGTGATAATTATTTGTTGGCTAAATTCAGCCCCCTCTCTTTCTCTATCTATCTATACACTAATTTTCGTTTCTTCCTTGAATAGTAGTTTCCTACTTTTATTGAAATCTTGTTTCCCTTTTGAACTTCAATAAAAAAAATCGTCCCACAAAAATTGTCGCTTTTTGCTTAAACTTACGAGAGTTTGCTAGTTCAGCACAAACGTGGATGTTACTTCAATTGCAATTGTTCACTTTGTAAAAAAATAATTTTTTTTTTATATTTTGTATTGTTAGTGTTACTTCCTTGAATACAATTCAATACAATCTTATAAACAGAAAATTACACAAAAGATGCATACGTAGTCCATTTATTTACTAATTTGAAACCATAGCTTACATAATATGGTTTTATGATAACCCAAATACCAAATCAAATCGACCTACATACACGTCATCCATGACTAATAGCAGCTGGTACAACGGTATCATTACTAATAGCAGGTGGTACGAGGGTATAACCTGACGATTACACAACATATTTCTCACACACTATATATATGAGCTCATGCATGCATGATCGCGCACACTATTGTCTCTTAAATGTAGTTCACCAAGGACCTATAGGTTGCTCCGGCCTTCCACCCATAGGGGATCACGTCCCTTGCCACCAGTGTCTGGTCGGAATAATCAGATGTCAAACGGATCGACAGTGGTGGGCTTAAGGTGGCACCAGCGTCGAGTTTCCATACTGCGCCCCATGACTGCTGCATAGGCCTCCATTGATCAATTTCATCATCACTGTTGGTTAAATTTGATGATGATGATGTTTCTTTGAGATCAACGCGAGAGAGACCACCATCACCATCTTCAAACTCAACTACGAAGGCAAGGTAGTTGGAGTTTGAGCCTACGTCCACGTGGAAGACGATGGTCTTGCCTGGATAATCGCATGCAATCCTGTGTGCACGAAAAGTTTATCAATACTATTACCTATATACAGAAAGTTTAATTAAAGGTTTATCAAAATATAATCTTTAAACTCATGTTAAAAATTTATTAAATAAAATTTTAGAGCATAATCTCCCTTAACGTAATTATTAAATATTAGCAATGTGTAAATACCGTGCGTAACGAATTCTCAAGACTCCAGCATCACGAAGGTGCTCTTCTTCCCCAGGTTTTGCCATGGCCCCAAAAGCAGTGCCGCTCAGATCAAAATGCGCTGATTCCAAACAAGGACCCCCGGGGCAAAAATCCGTTGTAACCACTCTCACTGGCCTTCCCGAGCACGACGGATTTTCAGTGCACTTTACCTAATTTTTAATCAGAAAAAAATAAAATAAAATAAGCCATTATGCTGTATAAGAATAGCTTTAGCTTTTGATGTTTTCATATTTCATCTCCATATTAGATGGACGGACCATCAAAGTATACAAATAGTAAATGTCAAAAAAGAGGGTATTCAAACAATATTACATATGAGATCAAGAAAATTTTAAAAAAAAATTAGGACCAGTGAGTAATGCTTTAAAAAGTGAGCAAGTGTACATTGTGTAACATATCTATAACTTTCATTAAATATTAATAGTCAAG
The DNA here is from genome assembly GCA_001753735.1 of Embelia ribes. NCBI lineage: Eukaryota > Viridiplantae > Streptophyta > Magnoliopsida > Ericales > Primulaceae > Embelia > Embelia ribes. The sequence goes on from MKEJ01031426.1 coordinate 7,100, forward strand.
TTGCCAAGTAAAGAGTTTTATTAATTTATCTATTAATTTTTTTACGTCTACAGATATGCATGAGATATATCCATAGGGACCACAACATATGTAGAAATTCAGTCATCCAAGTCCGTTGTTATAAAAAAATACCATACACTGGCGGAGGAAAATTAGACATTTACAGCGTAATGGCACGCGCGCACGCACATATGTATATAAATATATATATGTATAGGTTAGAGAGTGTGAGGTTATTTACTTGGTAACAAGCTCCACATTCTTTGCCAGAGTTGTAAAGAGAAGGTCCAACTGCAGCAATCATGGATGAGAATGGAGCTGTTGATATTGTATCCCCATACCCACAAGCTCCTCCTACAATATGTATATAATGCATATTATATTTGAATATCATATATAATGCATTATATATGGTATATACAGTACATTAGTTAAATAAATTAATGCTTAACATCGTATTAACCATAAAATATGCTTGTTAGATAAAAACAAATTAAACCTCTTTAAGAATCTTCACCTTTGTTGATGTTCTAATTGTTCCTAAATGAAAGAGTGAGCTTTTGAAAAAACCTTTTTTTTTTTTTTTACCTTCGCGTCAATTCACTTTTTGTTTGTAAGTGAGCATTAGGAAGCCCTCCCAAAATGGAATATTTTGTGAAAAAAATATTTTAAAACCATTTTGCAAATTAATATGAGTTGGTTTCAATTTTGGAATAATGAATAATTTTCGGAGGAAATTTAAAATAATTCATATACTGACAATTATTTTACTGAAAATGTATAAATGTTCATATGGTTGGATCATTTTCGTTGCATCTGTTTTTAAAGATAACATCCACAAAAATGATGTAATTTCAAAATTGCAATTTGTCACATTTTCTGTACGTGATTTTCTATACATATATCATTATTATTGCTATTGTAAAATATTTTTGAATATATATTTTTGGAAACAAGCAATGCTCTTTTCTCTCTCTCTCTCTCTCTAACATTACCACTGCTTCCGGCTCCATTAGGGCTACCATACCACGTGGCACCAGCATCTGACCATTGAATATTTCCCATAGATGACAAGTTGAGATGCTTTGGTTTAAAACACAAAGCTCTCTTAGAGAAGCAACTTAATAACAATGCCACTATAAAACATGAGAAAAATATAGTATGTGATAAAAATGAATAATTATAGCTTGCCATAGCTTAGCTATCCCCTAAAAGCTAGCTACTAAACACTAGTAACAAAAGCACATAAATTAATTAACAAATTTTAAAACCCTAGAACGTTATGTTTAGCGAAAGGTGATATCTCTAAAAGTGAATGAGCTAGTATTTATAGATGCTAAGCACGTGCTTATCACTATCAACCTACGTAACCTTTTTGTATTTATTTGGAAATTTTGTTGCTCCCTTAGAAGAATAGTTTGATCATGAGGTTTAAAGGATACGTTAATNNATTATTATTATTATATAAACATAAAAACACTATATAGGAATTCTTATAAAAGTACTATTTAATTCGTCATACTCAAAACTTTGATCAAATCATTCCAAAATATAATAATTTTCTCAAAAGCATTAAGGTTGCATGAAATTTAGAAAAAATAAAAATAAAAACAGTGCTACTTTAAGTTTAAGTATTTCTCCAAATTTTGTGATAATATTCACCATTTCAAATAACAACTAAATTTCTACAAGAGCTTAAAAAATTGTTTTGGTGCGCATTGCCTTTTCCTACCTTTATTGGTCCGAGACATTAACTCGTATCGTCTCTTTTTTTTCTTTCCGACTAACCTAGGCGCTGGGGGAAAAAGATGAGAGAAGGTTCTGGATGAAACTTTCGAACCTTCAACAATGAACGTCTTAATACGTCCTTGGCTTATGGATCTTGTAATTGGCTTCGAAAAAGGCCTAGTGCTAGAAATGTGGTCGGCTACTCCCCCTTTTTTTCTTTCTCTCGATTGCACGTTACGGCCAATTAAAAGGCCCAGTGCAGAGCTAAATTACAAAGGATGAGAGTTATAATCGCATATGGTTTATTTAAACAAGTTTAACACCGCTGTGATTAACATATTTATATATGTAGCATAAAATTAGTAGATTTTTTTTTATAACCGTAACAAAAGTTTATAAACCAATATTCCTCTAAATTTAGTATGTGAAAAAAATTAAACCAAATAAAAATTGTCGGTAGGAGGATGATTAAAAATTAATAAAACCAAATGAAAATTTTGTCTCCCTTCGTACTCTTAAGTCCATAGATCCTGCCGTTAATAGCGGTTATTTGTCTTGCCAATTTTCCACATTATAGAATAATTTATACGTTAATTTAAATTATATCTTCTCAATCAACGGCTTGTATCATATGGTCGCATTTTTGTCAAATTAATTACTATTTATTTTTTGACAATATCTAATGAATAATCGTCACGAGGTTGATGTTTATAGTTTATTTATCAAGCTTATAGATTTATGTGGTTGGACTTTATTTAACGTGGCATATTAACGTTCACGTATATAAGTTGTTGGCTTTATTAACCGTCAACTAATACTTCCTTATTATAACAAATCCAAGGGCTATAGGGCTCTTATGCACTCGCAGATAATTAAAAAAAAAAAACAGAAAAACAAAATACTAGATTAAAAAATATTTCATTGAAATTTTATTTAGGACACACAATTTTAATTTGTTCCCTTAGTGCTTTATCAGATCGTACGATAGTATTCTGCAACGGTTACAAAGGCTGCTATGCTATCGGATCCTTCTATTAGAGAATCAATATATTTTGAAAGAGAATGGGCTAGTATTTATTTGATGCTAAGCACGTGCACATCATTATCAACCTACATTACTATTTTTGTTATATATTTTGGATTTGTTTGTTAATGGCTGAGATGAATAGTTTGATCATTGAGTTAACCTTATGCTAGTAGTGTTATGGATACAAAACTACCATAAATAATGTTTAGAAATAGTTTTTGTAAACTTGTCATAATCCGATTTAATTAAAGGCAAGAACAAGAGTCCAATATATTTCACGCCTTTGATGAGTTCATTCCGATATAATTTGCTAGATAATTTTCTCAAAAGCATTGAGTTTGTGAGCTCGTATGAAAGTAATAGTTGCGTGAAATTTACAAAATATGAAAGCAACAATTAAAGTTTAATTTCTCAAAATTTTGTGAAAATGTCGCTTAACTAATTTTCAGGAAGAGATTGTTATGGTATTTATACTTCACTCATAGCATATCTCTTCCAATCTATGGCGAAAATATTTTCTATAAAAGATTTATGAAAATAGCAAATATAATTCCTTTTTCTTACGTTCGTTTTATGATCAGACGTTGTGCTAAAAGCATGAGTTAAAGCATTCCACATCGAACATAACCTATGCAACTATGGCAAATTTGAAGCCGGGTAGGTGGGTTCAAAGCTAAACTAATTAGAATGAATGAAAGTTATAGTCGCATATATATGTGTTATTTCTCGAAGTTCACTTAACACTTATAGTTAGTTACGTTTCACTTTGATACGTATATTTATGTAGCATGAAAGTAGTAGATTATTGCTAATTATAATGAAAGATTATCAAACAAAGTACCTCTCAAGACCCTTAATTTAGCATGTGTTTTGAGTTGGGAAAAAAATTATTAAATTAAACCAAATAACTTGTCCACTACAAGGAAATTACCGGAATGGTTACAAAAGTCTGCAAAGAAAACTGAAATTGATTTTCTTCTTCTGAACATTGCAACGAAATTTTCTGATGAAATTAGTGGGAAAATGCCAAACAAAATTCGTAGCTAATTTGCGCTGCACAAACAAGTGCGTTAATGGCGGTTATTTGTCAGTGCCAATTTTTCTCATTTGACAAAATGAACTAGCGTCGTATTGCACGGGTTGTATAAAATGATTCTTTTTAAAATTTTTAGTTCCAATCATTGATTATAATATTTTGTATTTTTTTTGGCATTCTCTTTAGTTTTATATTTGTTATTGATTAGTTAAGATATAGTGGAAGCGTAATTTTCCCTTTCTATCATTTCCATAACAATTTTATAAAATTTTAGTACATATTTTACTCTATGATGAATTTAATAAATACCTATTGTTGAACAACTTTTACAATATGATAATACCCTTTATTTTTTTATAACTTATAAATTTTTACCCGTAAACTACCATTACCATAATAAATAATTGACATAATAAAAATATAACTTCAAACATAAATACCATTCAAGTAATTTTTTTATATTATAATTTCCATCCCTTTATTTCCATTCATAGAGTCATGTATTATATTCTAATTGATATGTTTAATCGGTTTCAAAAAAATAATGTTTAGAGGAATTCTTCTATTATAATATTTTCAAATAACATAATATAATTTTAATAAATTTTATTCTCCAAGAAATTTTATTTTAGCAGACTTTTACTACGATAAGTTTTATTATTCCAAAAATTAAAATTTATTGGACGCTTGTCAACTAGTTATGCAATCATTTGTTACAACTGAAGGGACAACTTTATTATAATTTACCAACATAAATAATTTTTCATGTCCTTTAAAATATATTAAATATTACTTATAAACTAGCATTGGAATATTAACGAAACAGTTTTTCAAAATAAATACATTTTATCGTCTTGTAATTATAATTTTCATCCATTTACTCTAAGGCATAGAGTCGGTTTTGGTATATGTTTTACAACTTTTCTTCTAGAGTTTAATTTCCATCCACCGTCGGTGTAGAGAATCCATACATCATTGGCCTTGGATGAAAGACAGGTGTCCACTTTCACATATAGGACCACTGCAAATACACATGTGTCATTCATCCAAATCCGATGGTGTATGAAAATCCATACACCGTCGGCGGATTAAAGTTAAATTCTTTCTTCTATATGTTTTCATGAGGATTACATTCAGAAGAATTATACTATGGTAATTCAAATATGATAATATAATTTTAATACATTCTATTTTTTAAGAAGTTTAGGTTTCATGGAGTTCTACTATGATAAATTGTTATTTTACTACTTTTATACAACTTTACTACATAAATATTTTTCATATTTTTTTAAATTATAATTTTTATCCTTTGTTCCAATGCTTAAAGTCATTTTTTATATCTTTGCTATAGTTACATGTTTTATATGTTGTAAAGAAGATTAGGTTTAAAGGAATTCTATTATAGTATTTTTTTCATATAAAATAAATCACTTTTAATAAATTTTATTTCTCAAGAAGTTTAAATTTGGTGGAATTCTATTGTAATAAGTTTTATGAGTTATAGTTTGTCATAATATTATTTTTTATAAAAAAAAAATATTTGACATCTATTTATTTATTTTTTTCATCATTGTTTTATTATTTAAGGTTTGGTTGGATGAATACTATAATAATATATTTTTTTTAAAATAATGCCAATTAGGTTAGTTTTTTTATTTTGGTGGGAATCATATTAAGATACAAAATCATATTAATTATGATAATTTTTTAAAGATTGATGGGAATATTAGATTTTGCATACGTATTTATATAAAGATAGAGAAAATATAGTATTTTCCAATTTTAATTGCTTATGTGTATATTTGTGTAAAACGAGTAGGAAATTAGATGGAACCTCATAATTTTAGTTTGTAATAAGATTTGAGAGAACAGTTCAATAAAGTAAAGATATTCTTAGATTATATTAAACGAATTTTGTGTATATATGAATGTGATTGCTTAATTGATGGAAATATTTTCTTCTAAGATTTTGATCAATAAATTGGATGGGATGCGTCAAAAAAACCATGCCGCCACTCATTGAAAAACTATGCAACTACTTATCAATAAACTATGCTGCCGCATGTCGCATTTAGAATAATATTATAAATTTTAACTTTTATATTAATAAGCGATTTGCTTTTTACTTTTTTGCTCTTTTTTGATAATCGAGAAATTGAAGAAAGAGAGTGTCTAAAGGTCGCTCATTGGTGTCGGTAAATGTTTTCTGGGAAATTTTTGGGAAGATGTTTTCCTCCAATTTCCCCAAAATTGGGAAAAATATTTTCCTGAAAATTAGATTTTCCACCTAAAAAATGATCCGGAGAATTTCACTTTCCTAGAAAATATCTTCTTCCCACACTTTCCAGCAAAACTAACCGTGTAAGGATTGGTGTCAATTAAATTACTACAAAAAAGGTACAATAAAACCTGACCGGGACTGCGAATCATTTGAATGGAAATTTCTTGCTTCACATAGACAATCATTTGTACAAGTACTATGTATTAAACTACCAAAAACTCTGTAATCAAAGAATTTCTATTCAGAACCTTTGCTAAGCAAAGTTGCAAATTTTGAAGCCTAAATTCTTAACAATCTTGAAAACAAACATGCTTCAAATAATCTTAGACTTTACATAGTGTCAGAGGGCTTTGGTTGAAGCATTTATGTTCTGCTTTATCTAACTTTTTGCTTTAAATCATTGATAGACAAACAAAAAGTTCTTATAAAAAATATTACAAAAACGGATATGTCCACTCAGCATTGGACATTAAGGCCTAATTTAGTATTACTGTTGCTTTTCAAACTACGCTTCTCTAATTTAGAAAATTAATTCGAAAAGTGGATGTCATCGTAGCTCTTGGTAAACAAATAACAAAAGTTGCTTTCAAAAGAAGCGTGGTGTTTGGCAAAAATGAGATAAATTGCTTTTTTTTATTGGAAAAGACAAAGCGTGCATAGAATAGGAATAAGACTAATATTTTGAAGGTGTTATTGCAATTAATGAGCAAGAAAAACATAATCATTTTTTAGAATCAAAGCCCAAGATGCTTTCAAATAAAACCCCAAAAAGCAGAGCAGCATTTGTTGAGAATCAGTTGTAATTTGGTTTACCAAACACCCTCACCAACTTGTACTATTGAAAATAGAACAAATAGCCCATGAAGAAACAATAGAAAACTCACCCTGAGAACGCAAGGTCCACCACTGTTGTTACATGACTTTATATATGAACTAATGCAAGAGCTTTTATATATATGTGTTAACCTTACTCTATGATTAAAAGTTACTATCCATTTGGTTGCTCAACTATTAAAGCTAGTTTTTTTGCTTTTTCTACCTAAAAAGGTTAAATGCACTCAGCTGGATTGAACCAGCTCTTTTCGTAATTTCACAAAAGCCAGCATTCACACCAGTCTTTTTAAGGCAAATTCCATGAGAAAGGGCATGAAAAAGTGGCTACAAATTTGGCCAACCTTTCTAATTTCAAAAAATTTTCTAAAAATGCAACAATGGCCTTCACCATTAAGAAAATCACTATTCACACTTTCCTATTAAAAAATAATTTTTTTTACCCGCCAAAATTTAATAAAAAAAACGTCTCTAAGAAATATTTTTTTATAATTTTTTATATTGATATATTATAAAATTAATTGTTTTGAAAGTTTGTTTAGAAAGACTGGAAATGGTCAATTTGTATCGTGTAAGAGAAACGATTTTCCAGAAAGCGAGATTTAGAAATTTAATTCAAAAAGCTTGTGTGAATGCTCTAACTTTTTTTATTCAAAAGCATAAATCAACTAATCCATAAGGATTAGTGAGCATAGCTTTCATGGGTAATTCAATAACTGAAGGACGTCAGACACCTGCCTACTATTTCCATACATAAAAGAGTCCAATAGAATGCAAAAAGGAAAAGAAAACGCCTCCACCTTGCTGAATGATGTTATTTCTGTTGAAAGAAAGATTCTACTACCAGAAATTAACTTGCATAGGATTTCATTTCTTTTCACGGCTGGTGTAAAGTTTTCTCAAATCACCGGACTGAAAATAAGTTCTGCTTTCCGATTGGTGTGGAGCTTGATGAAATTTACTCATACTTTTGATACATCCCGCATATTACATGTAAAATTCACTTTTTTTTAAGTGTTTTATGTAGTAAACTACAAGAAAAAGAATTAAAAAAATCAAGAAAATAATATAATTTTATGAACTCTAAAACATACATCAAATTATGCCGGATTTTTGGAATGCTCTTTTACACCAAAAAAATGATATTAAATCAGCCTGTATTGTACAATGTTCTTTTACAAATTATATATGGGTTCAAATCTCCATAGATATATTGGAACATTCCGTTAAAAATAACAATAATAACAAGAAAAAAAGAAAGAAACTACGCTTGCAACCCTTCCAAAAAGTGCGTGGGCATAAATTGAGTCCGGCTTCATGTGACAGGGACCTTGGAAAATGACATAACCAACAAAAAGTTGCCCCTACTACAACATTAAACTTTTAGTAGAATTGGTAACTTAACAACATATATCTCTATTGGTGGTAACTAAACTTAGCTAGTTCCTCTTATATATGAAGTTAACTTCTTTACAGCGATAATCTAGAGTTTTTTCACGTGAGCGGAGCTTGAGTGAATGGCACATGTGGCTGTCCACACGTGCCCTTGAGGACACATATTGATGGAGACTTAATATATGTGTGGTGACTAACAAGCTACTTAGGCCACCCAAAATAACAGATCACGTGAGATCGTTAACGTGAATTTTTAGATGTAGCCAATAGTGGAAAATAATATGAATAATAAATAAATTTTCCCTTATACTTGGCCTAAATCTATCCATGGAGACTAACCTTGGCAAGTTTATCATAAGAATCAGCAGTTTTAGGGACCAAACCAGCCAACCCATCTTTTGGAACATTGCTAAGAAGCCACTTAGGCCACCCATCAACCATTTCATCAGCACCAATCTTCCCCATCATCTCTGAGACATTTGCACGAACACATTGGCTGCCACCTACTTCTCTCTCTCCCCCATCCCCTAAACCCTGTTTCCCCACATACCCATTCACCAGCTTTGGAACCCGAGTGCCATATGGCGGGGTGTAGGTTGTTGGGCCCTTGCCATGAACACAGCCCATAGGTCTTCACTATCTGTGAATATACTTTTGTGAAGAATCTGAGTTGGGTTTTGACAAAAGGGTGAGTGGAAATGCCAATGTGAGGAGCAAGTGATGCCATTTTGTTTCTTCCGGGGTTGAAAACAATGAAGGTATATATATATGTATATATATATATATATATATATAGTTTTGTTTGGTTGCAGATTATAAGGGGAAAAAATAGCTCGTTTACGACAGGATAAAAGTCCTGGATGTAACCAGCTTAATAGTTACAGCTTATTTACTTCAAATACACCAAATACAGTACAATTTTTAAGCAGAAACCTAACAAGCATTATAATATATATATATATAGAGAGAGAGAGAGAGAGAGATATGCATTGTGGGCTTTAGCCGGCAGTGATTTGGTATCTGGAAATAAGGTCGATAGCAGGAGAGAGTGTGTGAAGTTTTTAAAGTGTGGCTTTCTCCCGGGGGGAATTTGATAAAATGACTCTTGCAAAAATCAATTATTGGAGTTGAAATGTCTAAATTATACTGTATTTTATTTTTCTTTTTTTTTCTTTCTCAAGTCTGTTTGCTCTTTCTCTTTTTTCTCTCAATATTTCTCAAATTTTCTTTTTTCTACTCCAATTAATTAGAGAAGATGGTAAATAATTAAAAAATATATATATATCTTCTCTTTCTATTTCTCTTTATGTATATATCTCAATATTTTTTAAAATTTTTAACAATTGTATATATTGATTTATTTATGTTAAATTTGAAAAAAATATATTATTTGAACTATTTCTAGCAAGAATACAATGGATCTAGTAAGTTATTACCATTATTCGTCAATTGTTATTCAATATTAACATTGAAAATTGTCGTGCCCCCGAATCCCAAGCACCCGGGACCCGAGGTTGCGATGTGAAATACAACCACAAAACACTCAATCATACAACAACTAACCATACAATATTCCAATCACCAATATAATTAAAGAAAATTCGACAGCATAACTGCATAAAATCTAAAAACCATCCAATTGCAGTACCTGTCCAAATACAACCA
>MKEJ01031428.1:0-10666 GCA_001753735.1 Embelia ribes
AACTACATGAATGCTCATGCAATGTACCGTTTCCCCCATGTATCCATCGCTATCATATATCATCATACACTGCGGGATACTCAAGCACGTTCGCAGCGTGCAGTAGAACCTAAAATGTTCTCTCGACCTATGTCTATACAATGATGACATATATGATAAGCAATGCTATAAATAATGCAATAAATACTAAGTACGTAATGTACTAGTATTCCAACATGTACCACGCCACAGAATACATCCTCGTAACATGTCATCGTCATCATCATTGTCATACCAACGCTCTGAACCATCACCAATGCCATTCCGTCGTTTAACGAAAGTGGAAGTACGAAGACATTTCATGCCTTCGAATATATATAATATCATATACCATGCATCTCGCTGGGGCATATTGGGACGTCAATAAGTATATACATTATCACCATATACCACGCATCATAGCTGGGGCACATCAAGCTGCCAATATGTATATACATCAGCACCACATACCATGCATCTTATCATAGGCACATCGGCCTCCACGCATAACATCGCATAGGTACATAGACCTCCACGTATAATCTCATATAGGCACATCAGGTCTCCACGCATAATCTCGCATAGGCACATCGGGCCTCTACGCATAATCTCACATGCACATTAGGCCTCTACGCATGACTCTCACTCCCAACCCAGACTACAAGATTTCGAATATCACCTATGACTCTTATGCATTGCTTCCAATGAGTAAATATTATAATTTCCTTCATATTAATATTATTTTGGATCGCGAAAAATCCATTCGAATTTTCGGGGCATTACAATATTATATAAATATATAAAAGTTGGTACAAAAGTCCACACTAGTAGGCTGAGACAGAAGTGTCCGACTGTGAGTCCGATGGGTGTGGTCACCGGATAAGTCATACCAGACTTTGGATTTTTGGCCAAAAGTTGGAAATTTGACCAAGTGTTTCCCTTTTGTCCGGAGGGTTGTCTGCCGACGATCAATCCTACACTCTTGGCCCTTCTTGTTCTCATGCTACCAAGGTTTATCTAATCCGGTTAAGCTCTGATACCAATCTATCATGCCCTAAAACTCCTACAACCCGGGGACACGAGCCTGATCCCTTTTTAAAGAAAAGGAAACGAAAAATCTATACCTTGAAAGAAAAAAAACAAAATTGAGATTTCTATTACTTCGCTTCTTTTACCTCTCATTCTACAGTATTGCCTATTATCAGAGTACACATAAAAAAATCTACACTATAGCTTGCGTGTGGCCTTTATATTGAATCAAAATATATACTTAGCCTGCATACGACTTTTATATCAATGCATAAGTAAATACCATATTTACAACTTCAATAAGCTACATATTTCAACAATAAATAATCTCATAAATCCTATGAGTCTACATAAGTATGTTATACCTTTGTTCTAACCCGAACAACTTAAAGGGATATAACAAAGTGTAATGCAAAATATACAACTTCTATAACTTCCAACTTCAACTTCGTACTTCAAATAATACAACATAAACTTCAACTACGATACTACTAAGGCCGAGTAATTAACATGAACGTGGCCAACAAAATATAAGATAATAAATATATCTTCAAAATGTACAATCATCATCAGGCCATCTCATGGATGCCTTTCGTTAACTTCTGCACCTACAACAATTTTATGATACAATATGGAAAAAGAAATGTATGAGTTAGTCGACTAAATAATACGATACGTGAGATGCTATGCGGTGCCATAATGTGTAAACATGCCACATATAAGAATGAATGCAATGCAACTTGACTTGACTTCAACTTCTAGACTTCAACTTCTAAAAATTTGGAACTAGCATCTAAACTTCTTTTTTTTTTGAAAATAAGGTTCCTTCGTGAATCCTCTATAAATTGCTCCCTTCTTGAAACGTTTATAGGTAAATCTCTAATTAGGTTTCCTGATTTTCACAGTAAGACACTATGCCTTCTTTTTGCTTTCTTCTTAAACTTCATAAAATTTTGACACTTGTCCCCAAAAAAAATGAAAAATGACTCAATTCTCCATGAATACATTATGACTTCCTTCAAACGTAATCGATGTTTAAAACTTTGAAAATTAACTATCAAACTTCGTTTACTTCAGAAGACTTCATTCTTCACTTCGGTATTATAAATGAGCATCACTCCTTCAAATAAAACAACCTTTGAAACTTCAAATTTATTAATTTGACTTCATAAAATTTCATTCTTCACTTCAAAAATTAATTGGGTCTGGTTCCTTTATTTATACTTCAAATTCTTCTCTTGACTTCTTTTTGAAAAATTCATTTTTCAAATTTCAAATTCTTCAAGAAATAACAATTTCAACTTCTCTTTTGTCAAAATGTCATTTACTTGAAAATATGTATAATGCTACTTCAATGAATTAATGCCAAATCAAATGTCCATGTAATTCATTCAACTTCAAATTGTGCTTCGTTCTTCATGTAACAAAATTAAATAACTATCCATTCGTCTCTAATTTACTTTATGAACTCGTACTTTATTCTTCATAAAACAACTTCAAATAATTACAATTCATCTCTAATTTACCTCATACGTCATGCTTCAACTTCAAGAAATTTTTACATGTAAGGTACAGGCATAAACTCATGCATATATTATTATTCTGTAGCCTACTAGTACTTATTATGAAGCTAAAATACTTCCGAGAATTAATCTTCAAAAAGCCCAAAATCTCCTTCTTCTTCACCCTTCGATTTGATCTAGCAAACAAAATCAAATCATTAAATACCGAGACATAAAAGTGTTCTACTCTTTACGAGAAATAAGAATATAAAAGAAAATTTTGCATACATGAAATGCACAAAAATCGAGACAAATCAAATGGAATGAACGAAAGAAAACCTTACATATAAATGATCTATATGTTCCAAGGATCAAGGATATATACTCAGAAATTGGATCCACCTTCGGGAAATAAATGAAATCAAGCTTCCAAGCTTCAAATATCACTTCTCCCTTCTTTATCCCTCTCCTCCTCGTATTTTCAGAATTAATTGCAAATAGGGAGAAAAGGTGTATTATACAATCAAAAAATAATGGGATCCACGATCTTTTTTACGCTGACTGGGTGTAACGATACACATGTTTGGTATACTGGTACTCTATGTGTACCTGTATACTCTCCGTGTATCGGCTATCAGTGAGTTTTGAACCAAATCCAAAGTCTGTGTACCGGTACTTAACCTCTGTGTACCGGCACTCTCTGTGTACCTGTACACACCTTTTGTGTGCTAATGCTCAAGTCCAAAATTGAATTTCAACCTACAACAAACTTCTAAGACTCTATACCACGATTACCAACTCTCGTATACTTCAACCACTTCATGACATCATTCTACTTCTCTACCACACTTGATACACTATCCGAGCACTAGCACGTACGTGCTAAATGTCGTAAAGACACGACGTCTCGTAACTACACTATGATACAAATGTCACCAATAATTCAACAAATCTTCTTACTTCTATACTTTTATAAACTCGTAGCGACTTCATACTTCCTTCTATAACACTTGTGAAAACTTTGTACTTCGTTCTACAATATTGCAATAATATTATTACATGCTTCAATAATATTATTATGAAGGCGAAAAAAATTAATTCAGAATTTCCGGGACATTACATTACTAAACTCCAAATAAAAATGAACAATCTTAGTAACACCATTAAATCCCTATATCAATTTGTGGCAAACATAAAGTTAACAAATATTTATAATAAATAATAAACTATTTTGATTGACTAAGATTTGAGCAGATGGCATATACCAATTCACTCTACTAAGGAATTAATTTGATCAAACAATTTCAAAAATTCTAATTGGGAATTCAAGAAAAGAATTATTACCCTAGTTAAGAAGAGAAATTCTAATTGGGAACTAATTTGATCAAACTTAAATTTCAACAAAGAGGATGGAGAGACACAAAAGCCTACCTCTAAATTATGTGATATGTGCGATGGGATTGTTCTGTATGTTCGGTGGTGAGCAGGCCACTTTTGAATATTAGAGGCTCTACATGAGTGGTGGCGAAAAGTCAACCTCTGGTGCAATGGGGCTGCATCTCAGTATGATGATGCGTAGAGTAGAGGCGGAGAGATGGCTGCAGGCTTTGTTTTGACCTAGTCTTTTTTGGGATTCGGGATGGAATCAAATGAATTTAGTTTAGTTTTTGTTTTTTTTAATGAGTTGAAATAAAATAAAATTAAAAATTGAGAGGAGTAAAAAAATGAATAGAGTAGATTATGACCTCTCGAATAAAATTGAGAAATATTTTTACTCTATGATGTCTCTTAAATCAAATGAACGTCATGATTATTAAAAATATTCAGATTTGCAGAAATCTAAAGTTTTTTCTCTAATTTTTTTGTTCATCCTCTAAACGTTTAGATACCCTTTCCGGATAACTATCATTCATATTAGGGGTTCTAAGTGTAAATAGTAACGACTTACGGTGCCAAAGGACCATTCTGCTAAAAATTGCACCCTTCTGTGCAAATTTGTTTCATCGCGCTTGCTACCTCAACATTTGAAGTTCATGCGTCTTCTCTTCGTCCACTTAAGATTTTTGGCCCAAAATTACAAAAAAATTAACTTACAACATGTATGAATGACTTCTAATATAATTACACATTTAGCTGGTAAAACAACTTGCATTACTAATCAACTTAATCTTCAGCTATCATTTTTACACTACATGAACAAGAAAGTTAAAAATATGTACAATTATTTAATGACAATATTAAAAAAAAAAAAAAAACAAAGAAGAAGAAGACAATGTTACATGATTGTGTTTTCATCGTTGCTTGACGTATAATGGCATTAGAAGTCATTTATATATATCCTAAGTTAATTTATTTAGGATTTGACTAAAATGTTCAAGAACGCAAAGAAAGAGGCACATTAGGGGGACGTAGAAAATCCGGACTCCGAAGGGAGCTGGTAAAAGCCTTGGGCCATTGGCCTAATGTAAGGACTTTGGGCCTACATATGTGTTCCATAATTGTAACAATATTAGGCCACAAAGCCCAATACACACTTAACACAATTCACATTTTTATCACACAAGTAAAAACCCACTTCACATGCTAATAGAAATGGCAATACGTTAAACCCGAACCAATTCAAATCGAAATTAAGAAAATTCAAACACAAACCAAAGCCGAAGTGCCTCTCAACCCGAACGAACCAAACAAAAAATATTTCCAATCCCATACAAATCCACCTGAAACCAAAATAAACCAAAACCTGCCCGACCCAAAGCGAGATGACACTGAATTCCATGTAGTCGGTAGCCCGAAAAGGCACTCCTTATGTTGTTTATGCGTTTAGGCTAGTTGCAGATTTTTGACTTACCAAATATTTTCCTAGACTTAGAAAGTTTACACGATTTAAACTTTATCATAAATATGTATATAAACAAAAATATGCGTAGATTAATGGAGTTGTTATTATCTAAACCTTACTTGAATTTGTCCACATTGAGTTTGAGATCCGCAACCTCCAAATTTAAAAAAAAAAAAAAGAAACGGGTTGCTGTCTAGAAACTATTGACAATATGTCAATCTCAATCTTCCATGTACCCACACTATATGTAAAGATAGCTATCTTTCAAAATCCAAGCATGGCTAACCTAAAAAGCATGGCTAACCTTAAACCTTTCGTACTTGCAATAGTCGCCCTTCTACTCTCGAGCTACTAAATTCCGATAGTAGCGCCACTCATAACCCTAGCCCAAGGCCACGTACAAGTGACAAACCAAATCACTAGACCCATGAACGTTAAGTGCTCGTCAGATGCAGGCAGGCAGATCCCGTCTAGAGACTTACTCTACTCCGATGTTTTGGAGTGGCCTGTAGATATAGTTATCAAGAAAAAAAACGAAGTATACACGTGCTCCATAAGAAACCACGACCATGAGAGAGCCTTAAATGGCACCTTCGTGTAGTTCGACTTCAAAAAGGATTGTAACTTCGATAGGTGTGGCGTGGTTTTAGGTGCTCTTCAATCCTTATTGAAGACGGCATATACTTTCATATGGTTGACTCGGGCCAGTATATATTGCAGTTTCGATGCAACTAGTGATGTTTGTAATGACTAGTATGAATAAAAACAGCACGGTGTTCTCGATAATGTTCTTCCATAATTTGGCTCTTTTAAAAGGAAAATAAAGGAAAAAGTTTATTATGGCTACTTTTTATTTATTTCTTATTGTTTTCTGTGCTTGTTGAAGGTTCACTTTTTACATTTAATAATTTTAATTTATGTTATGTATGTTTGTTTCATCGGGAAAAAAAATCTTGAGAAAAAGAATTGAAATGAATTTGGTTTTTGCCCTAAGATTCAATGGCTATTTTATAGTGTCAAGTTAAAAAACTGAGCCCAAACATAGTCTATGGAGGGAGCTCTACTCACTTTTTAATCACACCAACCAAAATTGAAAAAATTGACGAGATTTATTATGCATATTAATATTTACGAGAAGGTATTCTAATAGATTAAAAGTGGTGCGACAAAAAATAACAAATAAATTGCATCTCTTAGGCATCTCTATCAAAGGTAAGATTTTTAGGTGGAAAAAGAAAAATGAACTCGAAACCTTTATTGTGGAGTCGGGTCTTAGATTTATTGTTAGGGAGCCGGATTCCATAAGGGTTAGGTTCTTTTAAGTATTCCTTGTAATTATTATATTGATATTATTGAAGAGAAAAGAAATAAGCTTTAAGCTTAAGGTCATCTTGGCATTCTAGAGTCCGAGAAAGGTTTCTTTCGCACCGTAAATTAGGAGTCGTATCAGCTAAACATTGATTCCTAATTAATGATCATATTTCATATCAAATTATATGGACTTACCTGTACTCCCTTCATCTACAAATAATAGTTCCTTGGATTTGATACACAATTTTAGGAAATGTCAAAAGTGAGCTCTAAATCACATTATTTTAATATGAAATACCAAGTCTGCCCCTAATAACAAGTGTCTTAGTTGACTTAAGTCAGTANNCAAAAAAACAAAAAGAACTATTATTTTTGGATGGAATAAGTATTTAAAAATTATAGATTTGCTAATAAGAGTAGTGGCGAAGCCGCATGATTTTGAACATTCATGTCAACATCACAATGCTAAATTAACTATCAATGTGAAACTGAAAAGAAAGGAATACGGAGCCATTTGGCCAATTTGCGACATCGTTCAAGTATGATCGATTGTGTTAATTATAATCTTTTAGTTTGGATAAAACATGCTTTTAATTATAAGTTTAGATAGAACATATATTCAATGTACGTATAGGTACTTTTCTTGTGAGTCTGTCCAATCCAAGTGTTACCGCCTTACATATGGTTTTCTAAGAAGCAACTACGAACTACACGAAAATTTCTCTTATCTATGAAATTTTACTTAAGCGTAGAAAATATTTGAATATCTACTAGTATGTTTATTTTTAGAAAAGATATAACACATTAGATGAAGATAATTAGTTTACATATTTATTGTTGAGGAATTGCTTTTGTGAGAAGCACTTCACCATTATTACTTATGAATCCAATTGATATAACAAAACTTAATCACAAGACAATTATTTTTATCAACAAGTACTTGGCCATAATTTTATATTGAAATTTGTATATATATGATGGATGACTATCCACTTAATGAAGGCCACATACTTTGTCCAATTCCGCTTGGTACAAGTGTAGCTTATTCCACTATACATGAGGATAGAAATCTTCGAATCTACGAAAGTCTTTTTTAAGTTCACTAATGAAAATAAGCAAGAGCGTCCATTCTTAGAAAGAAAAATTTCTCAATTCTTATCAAAACAATATTGAAAAAATTGAAAACATTAAATAGCTATTACAAGCTTTATTATCTTCACAAGGAGAATGAAAGTGAAGATACATGAGAGATTTCGAGGCAGACTTATCTAGAGAAGAATTTAACGGGAAGAATTTCGTTATGATGAGATGAGTCGGAACCTCTTAAAACCTTCGGTACAACAATTTGGGAAGACAAAATTTTATTCAAGAAAGAGAAAGGTGTTAATGAGTTTTTTTTCCCGCTTGTTTCGAGAATTGATCAATGAAGGTGAACTACGATGAAGAAATACATTTGATATCTTAAGCTTTTAAAAGCTTACACAACTATCCTATCCGAGTTTTAGTTGCAGTTTTTAAGAAAAATTGTACATTTTAAGGGGAAAAAAGATTAAACGGTTTCGGGTTAAAATTTCTATATATTTTAGTTCAAAACAACAAAAATCTTAGCTTAAAAGTTAAAAAATTAAATATATACCATGTTTTAAACAGAAAAGTTAATAAGTAGTGTATGAGAATAAAATTTGCAACTGAATGTATACCAAATTTAGGCAAAACTAGAAAAAAATTTTGAGTTTAAAAATTAGAACCCATCAGTCCTATAATTTAATGGCTTTATTGCCTAAATGGAAGAAAACTTCACAGTTGAGCTGCACAAGCCAAGCGCAAGGTGTTTAATAATCCTTCTTTTAAAACTAATAAAGATTTACTCAAAATATTGAACAGAAGGCCATTTGTATAATATCTCATATAATAAAAAGGAAGAGCAATTCTATTATAATACTAAAGACACCACCAAAAAATACTAAAGACACCACACATTTAATACATCAAAATAAAATAATATATTTAAAAAGTAAAATGAAAAGTTATATAGCTTCCCTCCACATCTCCAAACATATTAACACTGCACCACTACCACACCGCACCAACGCCGACCAACACTACACCGCACCACCACCACCACCTCCACTAAACTACAACACCACAAAATAGAACTATCAGGTAACATTCACAGCCCTTTCCCTTCAATTAAATTGTGATTGATTTTTTCTTAAAAAATATTATCAATTTTTAGTTTATTTATTATTTTTATTTGAATGTTTTCTTGTTAGTTAGAGAAATATTTTTGAATTTTGTGAAGAAGAAGAAAAAGTAGTGAGAGAGAGGATAAGAAATAAGAAGTTAGAGGATGAATATGATCGAAGATGAAAAGGATGAAAAGGGTTTGGAGGTAATGGGGATGATTAAAAAGTTAAAGATGAAGAAAAAAGAAGAAAATAGAAAAGATGAAGAATGAGAATGTTAGTGAATGTTAAAGATGAAGATGATAATAGATTGGAGAAAATAGAAATTTTGGTAATTGATAGAGTGGTGCCAATAGTTATTTTTGAGGTGCTAGTAGGAAAAAAATATATATCCATTTTGTTTGTGGTTTCCAGGAATCTAAATGAATATTCTTTTGAATTGATTAAAAGTAACCAAACCCATTATTTTTATTTTTTTTTATTAGTTGGAGAAATTATTTTGAGTTTTATGAAGAAGAAGAGGAAGTAGTGAGAGAGAGGATAAGAAGTGAGAAGTTAGAGGATGAATAGGATTGAAGATAAAGAGGATGAAAAGAGTTTGAAACTGATAAAGTTGAAGATGAAGAATGAGAAGAAAAAGATAAAGAATGAGAAGGTTAATGAATATTGAAGATGACGGTGATAGATTGGAGGAAATATGCATTTTGATAATTGATAGAATGGTGTAAATAGTCATTTTGCAGTCCTAGTGGAGAAAAAATAATTTTCCATTTTGTTTGTATTGCCTAGTAATCTAAATTAATATTATTTTGTGTTTATTTGATATTTTTGTTTGAATATTTTCATCTTATTTGGATTTTTTGTATGTTAAGAGAATTTTTTTTCAGTTTTTGAAGAAGAAGAAGAAGAAGAAGAAAAAAAAGAAGTAGTGAGAGAGAGGATAAGAAATAAGAAATTAGAGGGTGAATAGGATTGAAGAAAAAGAGAAAGAAGAGGATTAGAAACTGATGGAAATGATTAAATAGTTGAAAATGAAGAAAAAAGAAAAAGATGAAGAAGATGAAGAATGAGAAAATTAATGAATGTTAAATATGTAGACGATAGATAGATTTGAGAAAATAGACATTTTGATAATTGATAAAGTGGTATCAATTGTCATTTTTGTGGTGCTAGTAGAGAAAAAAAATAAATATTCATTTTTTTTTTTGTTGTACATACTGAATTTTCTTTTTCCTCTATAAATATAAAAAAAAAAACGTGATTACAAAAGTCGGGCTTATAACCCTATTGCCGAGTATGCAGAGCAATAAAATTACCAACTTTGCAAACCAAAATTTTTTTCCAAACTTTTGAAAGAAAGAGGAAAATTCCCTCTCTAATAATAATTGGAATTTTCATACTGGCCACAATTGACAGAAAAAGATGAAAGGAAATTTTTGCGAAGTATATGATTGGAAAATATTTTTGTGTCTATCGGTAATGATATATATTCGTCATTCCAAAATTTCATCCTCCACAATTAAAAAATAAGAACTTCTATAAGATTAAAATCTTTTCATGTCCCTGAAGGCCTTGCTAAAGAAAATAGAGAAAGTAATTAAGAAATTGTTCAAAATATTGAATAAGTGGGATGACAACATAAAAAACTAAGGGTGTAAGTATTAAAACTAAAAATACTGGAGTGTAAGCCTATTGAAGAATAAAAAATTACTGAAATATATAAATTCAACGTACATAAATAAAATAAAATAAAATATTTATACAAGTAGATGAAAACT
>MKEJ01031438.1:0-12565 GCA_001753735.1 Embelia ribes
ACCTACTCGATCATCCTCGGCCGCAACAGCAAAAAATCGACCGTCGACGTAGACCTATCCTCCCTCGGCGGCGGCATGAACATCTCCCGCCACCACGCTCGCATCTTCTACGATTTCCCCCGCCGCCGATTCGCCCTCGAAGTCCTCGGAAAGAACGGCTGCTTCGTCGAGTCCGTTCTCCACCTCCCCGGCAACCCCCCGGTGAAGCTCGACTCCCAGGACCACCTCCAGATCGGCGATAAGGAGTTTTATTTCTTGTTGCCGGTTAGGAGTATACTCGGTGGGCCCATCGGGCCGAGGCACCAGGTGGGGTACCCCGCGGGACGGGTGGGGGTGAGGCGGGAGTTTGACGGTGACGTGGCGAGAGACGATGCGTTGGTGGTTGCTGGGAAGAAGGCTAGGAGGGAACCACAATTGGGTGAGTGTTAGATTTAGGGTTTGAGCAATTCTTTTAGTACTTTGTGATTGAATGTGAATTGTTTGTTGTGTTTTAATGAGATTGTTCAATTTTGCTTGTTCATAAGAGTAATGATATGCATACATAAAATCATTTGCAGAAACATTATGCATCTTGTGCGTTTATTTTTTAAGTAAAATAAGATCAAAACATAAGATATAACGACATAGGTGTTTTGAGGTTCAGTTGAAAGTGGACTCCCAAGACCTCTTCCAGATTGGTGATAAGGAGCTTTATTTCTATGGTGCTCCTTTTGAACTAGGTGATAAGGAATTCTATTTTTTATTGCCTGCGGGCCCACGTCACCATGTCGGGCACCATGTGGAGAGGGTTCCACATCTCTTTGATGGTGATGTGGCGAAAGTTGATGGCTTGGTTGTGCGGTTGCTGGAAGGAAGGCAAGGAATGATTTGCTATTGGGTAATTGGATGGGTACATAATTGAAATTATTGTCATTGTTTTGGGTTAGGAGTCAAACAATTGTTACAGTAGTTTTGTTGTTTAGGCTAAATTTACACAGATGTGAATTGTTTGATTTAAAGGTGGTCAATTTTGCTAGGGTTCAATTTTTCTTCATTCTAATTGATCAATTGTGAGATATTCACATTAGCTGGTATCTATTTTCATATTATAGTATTTTGGGCATTCCCACCAATGTCATAATTTTGAACCCTAAAATTTAATTTCTATAACTCAAAAACCCTTTTTCTAAAATAGAGGTTGCAATATGGAAACACCAGTCCATCTAAGCTTAAAGGGGATTGAATGGATCAATGATTGGATCATTCGGCTTAATCCCTAAAATTTAGGATAGAGAACCATTTGAGGACAATGATGTTAATTCCCTAATGAATGCGCCTTATGCTAGGAGTCATTTCAATGTAAAGACCATATCATTAGTATGGTTTGCTATTTGAACCTTAGATTGTTTGGGGAATTTTCGGTGGTTTGATATTTGCAGCGCTCTTTTTTCAGAATTCATTTTGTTACCTTATGATATGTTGTAATTGTTTTTTTTTTCTTTCAGCTTTATATGTCTGGAACTGTGAGAACAGTTGATCGGTTTTAGGTGTTATATCTTTCTTGCTAATGTGCTAAAGGAGGTTTAAGTTGTCCTAACTCAAATTCTTTTCAATCTGGAGAAGCTTAAAGAGGGTTCCTATTGAGAAAACTCTATTTGTAGTGTGTGCTCAGGCATTCAAAATATAGGATTTTGACATTTTTAGTTCAAATTTAAGTATTAGAGGTAGGTGGTCTCGAGTGAACTTCTTGTTAGATGAAACAGTCTTTGGCTTGGGGGTGTGGCCATTGATGTTGTTAAATGTGTTTTTTACCTTGTAGTTTCTCATGCCAATATTGGCAGTTCATAATATGGCTTTAAGAAGCACATAAGAGATAGACATATGGTTAGTATGTGACATGTCCTAAAAACAAATAGTTTTGGATGCGGGCAACTTGCCCATTGTTTCGGCAGAACGTTATCGTAGGACTTTTGTTAGTAGTCTTGGCTAGTTCTGGTTGAATTGCATGATGTTGACAGCCGAGTGATGTGATACCAGGCATGCTAATTAGTTATACTTTTGTTTTGCTTACTGACGTGATAGTCTCAGGACTCTCAATTGTCCGTGGACACGTTAAATATTTTTTATTATGGCAGAATGGAGACCAGTTCTTTAACCCTTGACGAAGAACATAATTATTGCATTTGCTCTATCCTATTTTGGCTCTATCCTTTGGCAATCTTAGAATTTAACTATGTAATCCTTATGTTATATGCAGAAAAGAAGGGTGAGGGAAGGTCCAGAATTGACAGGGAAGCTGATAATCGTCAGCTTCTTCTGGCAGAAGAGAAGGATGTTATATCATCTGTAGCTACAGTCCTTTCTGATCTCTGTGGTCCTGGACAATGGATGCCAATGGAGAAACTTCACGCAGAGGTAAAGTTCGATGGGTCATGGCTATCACCCTTCTTTCCTTTTGCAGTATACTTGCCCTTTTTAACTGTCTTCTAATCTTTACAAAAGTGTGTGACAAATTTGTGCCAATTTTATTGCACTCAGCATTAGTGCCAAGGTTGAATGTGTATTTACCCCCTTCCGCGCCACACCTCGCCCCCCAACATCCCCGTCCCAAAAAAAGAAAAAACAAAACAAAACAAAAACAAACACACGCACACACACACAATGATTGGTAAAGAGGAGATCCACCATGTTTTCCGCATTTTGTTACTCTTCAGCTGATGCAGAAATTTAGACAAGGTGGGGGGTTGGGGTGGGGTCGTGGGGCCAAAATTCTCATGTAGCCATATAAAATTATCAAATTAAAAAATTGCAATGATTTATGCATTTGATAGTTTTTTAACTTGACCAAATATATAATTAATTGTGTAATAATAATTTACAATAAGGTGAACAAGTTACCATAAACAAAAAATGATATGAGTATAAATAACTAGTGATACAACCTTTTCTTATAAAGAATACTAGAAGGTTTAAATTAAAGTTCTACAATAATAGAATGAAAAAGTATGAAAATATAATTAGATAGGTCTAATGTATTCGGACTAAAATGCTTTGTAGCAGGAGGGAAAAGAGAAAAGTAACCTTCTGGTTACTAGAGGGGAGTACTCCAGCCGGGCTCACTATTCGCTTCAAATACATGTACACTTTATCGAAATATATAAAACATATATGCATGATATTTTTTCAATTAATTCTTGCACCGAAAATTGACCCTCTTGCTACTATGTAGATCCGCCCGGTGCTCTTCAGCAAAAGTTATATTAATCAGTGACGCTAACTAGGAAATATAATCTGTCTTTTGGGTCAAGTATATCCAACGATGTCGTTAGTCTCAATTTGATGGCGTGCTTGATCTTCAAGCTAGATTTTAAGGGCTTTTTCCTTGTTTTTGTGTTTACCTGTTTTATTATCTTTGTTGTTGGCAGTTGGGAGAGCATTATGGCAATGTCTGGCATCACACTCGCGTTCGGAGATACCTTACGTCGGAGGAATATCCCAGTGCTGAATCTCAAGGAAAACCTTGGTACGGATTGCTGATGTTGCTAAGGAAGTACCCTGAACACTTCGTCATCAATACAAGGTCTACGGGCCGCATCAAGTCAGAGTCTGTCTCTCTTGTCTCACTGGTTTCCTGAGACCTATTTAAGTTTGTATGCTCTCGAGCGGATTTTGTTGTGATGAAGGATGGATATACTTCCAGATGCTAGTTTCTCTTTACATGAAATCTCTCTTGATATTTTGGTGCATGGAAAGAGGACATTTAGTGCTGGAATAGACCTGTCAATTCTTTTTGACTCTTTTTTTCTTTTTAACATTTTATGCTTTGTAGTTGAGTAACTTGTAAATTATGTTCCATGAACACAAAGTGTGGTTGCTCATTTATGATGCGATAAGAAAGATTATCAAAATTTTAATGGGCAATTCTTGAGGATTTCTTTAGTTGTTTTGCTCTTTCGTCTCGTTGATTTTGATTTAGAAACACATCCAAGTTTATGGATTTCCGTACGCTTGGGAGTCGTCATTTGGTGCTGGGAAAGGAAGAGTGAAGTTTCCTTCCACCGCTAGCATATTGTGTTTCTACACCGGCGTGCCTAAATGCGTACTTGAATGCAAACCTGGAGAATTTCTTCAGTTTTGTATTTTCTTCTTCGTTAATTTGGATTAGAAAAAAAAAAATCAATTTTATGGATCGTCATACCTGGGGAAAAGGTTATGCGGCGCGGAGAAGATACTAATGAAAATAAACAATTATTTTGCTGCAAAACTCATTTTCTAATAAAATTCATTACCTGCATTTGGAATGTTTGCTCTGTTCATCGTGTGAAGCTCAATTTTAAGGATGGGGTGAAAAGCAAATAAACGTCTTATACTATGTGCCAATTTTTAGAAGTCACTACATATTTTGAGCTTTTGCAGTTGACAATCACAAACTATTTCAAATTTTTTTAATTGACCATGTCCTCTTGTCTCTCTAAAATTATCTACATTCGTGCTTACAAATACCATAACGACAACTTAAACTTAAAATATTAACTATTTCCAAGCTAAATTTTTTCAGAAAAGGGATTTAGTGTTCACGATTTTTGGTGACCGTAGAGATTGATCTGAGTAGACAATATGCTAAATGTTACCTGAATAGCATGTGTGAGCACCTTTGGGAAGTAATTTGAACGGGAATTGACAAATATCATCAATTGAAAATGTTGATTAAGTATATGCACCTACAGGGATATGCAGTGACAATTCGCTAATACAAGTATTATTACCCGAATATTAAAGCTCACATTGTCTTTCATTTTTGTTGTTATACATAGAATATGGCTAATGACCAGCGTATAAGGAACATAAATCACACAACACATACAAGCCTCTGAAGCCAATGTGTCCTAATCATACCATTTTGTCAGGCCTAAATTCATGCCCTACTAATTTAAAAACAAAACCGAAAGAAAAACTACGAAATTTGTTTTATAGCAAGTATAACTGTTTCAAGCCTCTTCGTTGATTTGGAGATTTGTTTGAGCACGGAGCTTTTGCTCTCGAGCTTTCTTTGCAGCAAGAGCTTCCTCATCCAGTACCTGAATTGGTGACCATTCCGGTAATTTCAGCCAACCACCCTTCTTTTCTGAACTCTCTTTTACAGAGTCACGGAAATTCTCGAGAGCAGGTTTGAGTTTGAGAGTTGCATAATCTACAGTGGTCCCCACAACAGCGAAGATGACAGAATAGCGGATAGCACCCAGTTGACCAGCTGGAAAACAAATAAGCGAAAACGATTATTCAACAGGGGGAATTGAAAAGGTGTACGCGTTATGCGATTTAGGGAAAATGTACAGGACTGGAATATTCAGGAAACCAATTTGCCATCAATTGCAGAGTTAAAATTTCGCAAAGACTAGATAGATCCAAAATATGAAGACGTCTACGTATGAAAAACTCTATCGAACATAAGGAAGTTCTGATAGATCTTTAGATTCAACCAGGGGCGGGAATTGGGTGTCAAACATTGTAAAAAAATTATCATAGGGGCTAAAAAATCCTTAGCTCCATCCCTAAATTAAAGAGAAAATAAGCAAAAGCTGGACAAAGAAATATTTTCACAAGACAATAGGAGTATATGACGTATTGTGGGTGGCCCTAAACACCCAATCTCAATTCTTGGGACTGGTCTTATATACTTGTGCAAATACCCACATATATCAAAACAATAAGCAAATACCCACATATATCAAAACAATAAGAAGTCATACGAGCTTCATAAGAGTTTTCTATTGTAAGAAAAAATAAGACAAGGTCTGCTTTTTATAGGCTTCAGTCATTCGTGAAAAATACATGAAACTAAAGTTCACAATCAGAAAATAAATATACTTGAAATGGGCACTTAATTGTTTTCTAGTGGCTCTTGTGTAAAACTCTTGCATGTACTTTTAACGGATAATAATAATATAAAAATTTCAAAAAGAATTGAAAAGATATTTATCATAAATATCAATATTTATACATCTTTAGATCTACTACTTTGTTATGAAGTCTGTCAAAAGTCAAAACTAATATTCTGTGTTTCATTTTGTTGGGATTGGAGTTCCTGTACACAGCTTACGAGACCACCTCAGTTTATTTCTCTAAGCGAGTGCACGCACACATGCATCCACACATTTAAGATTTAAGTCAAATATTATTAAAAACCGTCTGAATATTGGTCACAGTGAGTACGTGAGCGTGAAAGAGTATTTTAGATCTAACCTTGAAGACGACCTAAAATTGCACCACTACCAAAACCAGCAATAGCTGAGTTCAGCAAGTCATCAGGTGTTGATTTCCTACTCGCCCTCACAAACTCACGTGCCCCTGAAACAAAAAAATAAAAAAAATAGAGCAGTCCGTCTTAGGAAATCTGGTAGTGGCACCACCTGTATCAAAATTCATTAAGTTGCTAGTGAACCTTTCGCTGCACTAATGACCACGGGAAAAAAAAAAAAGCATTAATAACAATCTTAGTAACAATTGAAAAGGGCCTGGATAACCAAAACCTTGATTCTTCAGTAGACTGGAAGAAGGCAGCAATTGAAGTACAAAACCAAACCAGAGTCTGAGCATAAATTCAAGTACAGAAGGAACACAGAATAATGAGTTTATTGATAAAAGAAGGAGCATCCATATGATAATAATGCAACGCAACTGTGCCTTTGCCGTTTTACATTTGTCGTTCCGGAAAATGCAATGGTTACACAAGTTAGGTACACAAGGATGTGGGAACCTTGCCTTGGAATTATAACCCACAACGGGTTGGCTCTAGTCTTTGCCTCAGTGAATTAGAAATTGTCATGCAATTCAACCAAAACTGTGTAACGAACCTATTCTGGCGGCTTAAGCAAAACGAAACAAATCTTGAGAGGGCTTGTTATTAGATTAATAAAAGACCCATGGGCTAAAGTGTTTATGCATCTCTATTAAGGGGGTTTAGTGCAAGCCACAGAAACTTAGAGGCCAGTAGTGCAAATTGACTGCAACCTCTTCTATATATATCAGATACTTAGTTCACTGGAGGGAGAGAAAAATTTTGCTAACTTTCCTTTCATTTTATTTTATGCCTCCAATTTCCTGTATGTTATTTTATAGCTATTCTTCCTAGTAATCACTCTTCGTTTTTAATATAAAATCCCAGAAAATCACCCCCAAAATACTTGTGCTCAGTTCCGAATTTTTTCCCTCCCAAGTTTGCAGTTTCATTGATTACGAACTCTAGCTGGGTTGAAGAAGGAATTTAAAAGTTCTTTACAAACTGCTTTCCCACTAGGAGAAAGCCTTCGGATAAATGGTTGATGTCTCATTGAGACCCTAGATTCAATCCACGAAAGTGTGTGTAGACTTTTAGCGAAGGAAAAGGTGACAAAAAGTTAGACCACTAGGAGTGAATCCTTTCAAGGTTAAAAATCACTATTGACGCCATTCAATCCTAGTCAATATCAATCACCGTCACTAAGGAACAAGGAAACTCTTTTCTCTTCCAAGCCACACTCCTACGAAATGAACAGTTACTTGATATATAGATGGATAAATAAGGCATAAATTGGGAATGATTTTACCGCAATAACAACCGGCAACAATGGCAAAGTTGGTGGCATATGTAGCGGAAATGTTGGCGAATCCATGGACTTTCCTGTGCCTTGATACCAATCCAAATCCTCCTCCAGCAATTCCTGCAATTGAGAGAATAGACAAACGATTAAAATCTGCTCAAGAACAAAGAAAGTTTCCCTCCACCGTCACCGGAGTTTGAATGAATACGTAACATGTGTCCACAGAAACATGTAGGGACCGCGAGATATTCGCTTGTGTCATCCATCAAAGGTCCGTAGGTGTAAAAAACCTCCACACAGTCGGTGGAGAAAATTAAATTCTAAGGGCCTTCCCACCAATGCCCATTTTTTCAACCCCTAAATTCCAATCACTACATCTCACATTCTAAAACAGTGGTTGTTATATGGAGAATGCCAAACCAGAACCCTAACTTTAAACTGAAACTGGGGATGATCGTATTCTCCTAGTTTGATGATGAGCATTCTAGCAAACCCCTATTTTAGGGGAAATTGAACTGCATTTGGATGCACTTCGTAGTGTTCCTTGGGTTAAATCACTAAAATTTTAGGATAGAAAGTCATTTAGGGCATTCACAACAGTCTTTCTAAACGCTAGATTTCTCTCATTTGACTTCTGAAATGAGGAATCTTGGATGAGAAATGTACCACACAACAGTGTTTCTATTTTTTTCTTAGTTTTTAGAAATCTCACCAGAAATGCTACGGTTGATCTCAGATTGGAGAAATGTAGTATTCATAATTTCTCATTAAATTTTATTTTTTTTCAACCAAAACTATAAAATCTAATTAACATGAGATAAAACATGTTTTTACATTTAATTGTACATACATAATTATTCTAGTAATTTTAACAATGTTTGGTTTCTACAAAATGAGATGTATAAATTAAGATTGGTGTAAATGCTCAAAGAATTTGCTAGGTAGATAGGAGTTTTTACCTGTAAAATTGTTAAAATTTCAACAAATTGGAGGATTCAAGATTGGATCCAGCCAAGATAATAACATAAATTAATTAAATCTCCAAATAGTGCAATTATTGATTAAAAAAAACAAAACAAAAAAACAAACAAACAAAGAATATGGGTTTAACGGAGAGAGTACCAGCGACAAGAGTGGGAACAATAATCCGCTGTTTCCAACCGTCTGATGATGGAGGTGAAGGAGCTTCTTCTGATGGGGTTTTAGTTGACATTACCAAACCTTGTTTTTGACAAGGGATTGATGCTATGCTATGGGAAAGTAGTTTTATTTGGGCCTTTTATATTTTATTTCTAAATTATACCTTATAAAAATTCACTTCTCATGCAAAATATAAACGAGTTGCACTAATCTTTTAAAAATCTTATTTTACATATTATAAATATTATTTTCTCCGTACAATAATAATTAGATAATTTGGCTTTTCAAATAATTTTAGATAATTTCAAATTTAAATTTTGAATTGAGGACAAATGACTTAGCTTGCCTCTATTACTTTTTTATTTGATTTTAACCTGATAGGTAAGGAAATGACAATAATGGTAAATTCAATTTATTTTGTAACGATTACATGTTTACTAAGATATAAATATCCAATTATTTGTGGACATCCAATTTAGAAATATGTCTAATAGTTTGTGGACGGAGTTATTAATATGCGAAAATAATAAATTATCAAAAAATGTTTTTTCAATATATTGGAATATGCGTTTTATTTTGATACGAAAAAAATTTATTTTTAATAAAAAAATTATGAATAGTAATTTTTTTAATTAAAAAATTTAATGTTAAGCTTCTAAAAACCTTTTTCGAAATAGAAATATCGATGTGTGAGATTTCTCTCCTTAATTTTTTATTTTAGAAATTTAAAAAGAAAGAAATATGAATTTAGAAAGACGGTTGTAAGAGCATTCACAGCGCTCTTTAGAAAAGCGAAATTTATGGGACTTTGGTTTCTCAATTAAAAAAGCAAGGAGAGGACCTTTTCTTATGAGTCTACAGTTATTTTTTTAAAATAAAAAAATTGTTATTCATAATTTATTACAATATTTTTTTTTTACAAAAATAAAATAAATACAATATTATAGTTTTTAAATTATGTTGTGTCTCATTTCTATTTGGTAGCGATGAAAATCAAATCACAAAGGTAGGGTGAATGCTCTTTGGTGTCATGGGGTTGTTGGTATATGCAATCTTATCTTTATTTTTATTTTTATAGAAATTATTTTTAACGGAATGAACCCCTAACATACAATTCGTAATTGAGGTTCGTTGACCTAATTTATATAAATTCAAGTTATAATTTTCAACATCACTAATATTTTTTTTTTTTTTTTTTGGAAATTAAAGGATAATAATAGGCAACATCACTAATATCAATTTTAAAAAAAGTTGAACTAGGGTTTGTATAACTCTGATTAGGATAAATTTAAATACTCTATTTACCTATAAGAGAAGAAATGTTTATTATTTTAAGCTATAACATTTTCTCATTTTATTTTTAAATTTTACTTTCTAAAAATCTATTTCTTATACAAAATATAAATGGTTTATACCAGATTTTCAATAAAGTCATTTCTATACATCTAAAATATTAAAAAAATAATAATAAATAAATGAAAAATAAAAGAAATGACAAATATAGAAATAATAGACTTGATACTATTTCCCTTAAGATTTGCTATCAATACAAGAATTTTTCTCTTGTAATGTACATTTTTTTTTGTACGGAATTACTATATTTTGATGACAAAATTAATATAAAATAAGGATAATTTATTACAACTAATTTAATTGAAAATAATTTAAAAATATTAGAAATATGTTGTTCTAAATTTGTAATATTGTATTCTTTAACTACAGTAACTTTTGTATATTATAAGAAAACTAATTCATATGTAAAGAGGACATTCTTTTTCTTTATAACTAGTTGAGGCACACGTCCGTTGCACTTGATACGTACTAAATATTTCTATCTTTATTAGTAGATTATTATTTTTTAATTCTTATAAATAGATGCGATTTTACCAAATGTATCTCAATTTCAATAATGTTGTAGACAATATATATTGTCTAAACAATATATATATTTTTTTATTTAGAGGGATCATGGAAACAAAGTTATCTCTCTAACAAACTCAACAAAGAAATCCAAGAGTGATTTTGAAGAATGGAGAAAGAAGCTTACATAAGAATTTGCTCCATAAATACATATCTAAAAAGTAAGACCCGATGTAGCTTGATAAGTGCCATATTGGTCTTTCCTCTTATTCCCTTGAAAGGAGAAAATGCATCATATTGAAAAAGAATTCAAAGACAAAGTTATCTCTAATATATACGATTCACTACCACACATTTTGAAATACAACTTACATAAATTCCTTTTATACAATAAAGAAAATAAGAAAAGAAATAGATTACAATATCCGTCCAAGAAATGACCCGCTATGCTCAGATAATTTTACCATCTATATCTGCACATTTTATTTTTTTTATTTGTTCACATTGAAAATTTGTAAGTAATATTTTCTCTCAATACGATTAGCAACATCTTTGTTTTGGTATGAAATTTCCCTTTAGTACGGTGTTAAACAAAGTTTCATCATTGAAAAAAAATATTCGCTAGTTTATTTTACGAGTACCATCTATATATCATAATTTCAACAATCATTCGGTTGTAAAAATATTGTTCTTTATTATATGTACAAATACAAGTAAATATTAATGGGTTCAATTTTTATCCCAATACAATTTCATCCCCATTTGGTGGCCAATTTTTTCATCCAAGGTTTAGAAATTGTGCATGACACCAGTTTTCATGCTAACAACAAAGATGTTTCTAGTCACCTATCGGTCAAATTTGTCGTAATTAATTAAATATATAAACACATATAAATCAACAAAGACTTACATTTGTTTTCATATCTCCTTTTCTCCTCTGGGAATAAAAATAACATCATATAACAACTAACGTTAAAAAGAAATACGGTACAAAAAATCAAGTCAATCCTCTATAATCCGAGAAAGATAATAATTAATGATATTATTACTTAATATTGTTGAGGCTGTCAATGGCACTGGCACGACTTTCGAAGAGGAGAGTATTACGATGAATGAGGGAAAAAATTACAAAACAATAATATTTTCTCATGTTTTTTCTCAGCCACAATTTAAAATGGTGGAATTTTCATAAGAAAAAGTAGGCATTAGTCATGGCTCTTACCAATCACCAAAACACAACATTCACATGGCGTGGAGGTTGTCGAAGATCCAGAAGAGGTATGATCGCGATTTTTT
Organism: Embelia ribes; assembly: GCA_001753735.1. NCBI lineage: Eukaryota > Viridiplantae > Streptophyta > Magnoliopsida > Ericales > Primulaceae > Embelia > Embelia ribes. The sequence goes on from MKEJ01031438.1 coordinate 11,856, forward strand.
TAATAGCACTAAGTGGATATCACGTGCGTTGCACTTGGTCTTTTTTAATATATTAAATATTGAGTATATGTATTGTACGTCCTATTTTAATATAAATTTTAATTTTTGAAAAAAAAAATATATTTTTCATATATAATGACAGACGTTATTTATTTATTTAGTTAAATCCCGATAGTAATATTTGTTATTTAAATTTAATATGAGTTTACTTTTTTTGTAACTTTGTGAAAAAAAAAATAATAATAAAGATTAGCTCTTTGTAACTCATTTGCTATCATAATTTAAATCGTATTTTTATTTTTCCTCTAAATGATAAAAAAAAAATCTTATAATAATTCATGAACACAACTGTTGCACTAAAATTTTGAATATTTAAAATTCAAAATACTAAAAATGTTTATCATAAAAAATTTAATTTTGTTATAAAAACACAAATTCAACACGTTGCAACATCATTATTGTAACATAAATGATCAATAATAACTATTATGATATTTCGTAAAAAAAAATAATTTTTTCTTAACTTTTACTTGCATTGCGTCATAGCTTACAATTTATAAGTTTCACTATTTTCACAATCAACCAAGTTTATTTTTATTCTTCAAATTATGATTGTAATTATTTGCAATTATCCAACTTGCAAATAAAAATTGATAGTTGTAGTTCTATATTAAAGTTTGCACAATTAATCAACAATTTTTATAAACAAA
>MKEJ01031446.1:0-11825 GCA_001753735.1 Embelia ribes
AAATCCAACACACATGCTCTCAACATGTCCTCAAGCATCTGAATCGTCCTCTCGGATTGGCCATCCATCTCAGGTAAAACGATGTACTCATAGTCAACTCAATCTCTAAAGCTTGCTAAAGACTTGACCAAAATCTCGATACAAAATGAGGATCTCAATCCGAAAAAATAGAAACAAGAGTCCTGTGTGATCTGACAATCTTATTGATGTATAAGCGACAAAGTTTCCCGATGGGATCAATCATACGCAATGGAATAAAATGTGCCGACTTGGTCAGTCTATCCACCACAACTTATATAGCATCACACCCATGTCTCAACCATGGCAAACTCACTATGAAATCCATCACAATACGTTCCCACTTCCATTCAGGAACTTGTAATAGCTGTAATAACCCACCAGCTACTTGTGTTCAACCTTCACTTGCTGACATGTCAATCACCTTAAGACAAATTCTGCCATATCTTTCTTCATACCCGACTACCAAAACTGTCGAGAAATATCATAGTACATCTTCGTACCCATGGATGAACTGCAAGCCTCGAATGATATGACTGTCGCAACACCTCCTCTTTAATCGACTCCGGAATGAAAAGTTGATTCTGAAATCGTAAACCCCCATTATAAAAAATGGTCCAACGGTCTAGACCATACTCACTAAGCATACACACACAATAGGTATCACACTTATTATTGATCGGTTATGCCTCAATCACATGAGTAATCAAGGTTGGTTGTACTTTGATAGTATATAACATAGCCCTACTTCCCATTTCAACACAATTGAGTTTGAACTCACCCAAGACTCGCATCATCTCCCATTCATTCATAGCCAGAAAAAAAAACTACACCAAGTTTTGTGATTTAGTGCATCTACCACCATGTTCATCTTTCCCAGATGATACTTTAGATCAAAATTAAATTGATCTAAGTACCCTATCCATCTTTGTTGTCTTATGTTTAGATCACGCTGAGTAAACATATACTTAAGTGATTTACGATCCGAATATACTTCAAACTTCTTGCTATAAAGATAGTGCTGCCAACTATTCAGTGCAAATACTACCGCTCCCAACTTTAAATCATGCGTAGGGTAATTCTTTTCATACATCTTCAACTGTTATGACCCATATACCATTACTTTTTCTAATTGTATTAGCACAGACCCCAACCCTTTTTTCAAAGCGTCATAATATACTGTATATCCCTTGCCTCACTTTGAAATGATCAAGATCGGAGCTGAGGTTAAGAGATCCTTCAATCTCATGAAGGATTCCTCATATTTCGAGTTCCACTCAAACTTCACTCCCTTCCGAGTCAATCTAGTTAGAGTTGCCAAATGCAAAAACCCCGGAACAAATCATTGGTAATAGCCCGCAAGTCCTAAGAAGTTAATCTCAAATACGGACTTTGGTCATTCCTACTCTGTAACTACCATTACCTTCGACGGATCAATAACTACACCACTATCTGACACTATGTATATGAGAAATCTCACTTCCTGCAGCTAGAACTCACACTTCGAAAATTTTGCGTATAAGTAATGCTCTCGAAAATTAGATAAAATAACTCGCAAATGCTCACGGTATACCTTTTCCGTAGGTGAATACACCAAGATATCATCAATAAATACTACAACGAACTGGTCAAGATATGGCCGAAACACACGGTTTATCAAGTCCATGAATGCTGCTAAAGCATTCGTAAGACCGAATGATATCACTAAAAACTTAAACAGCCTATATCGAGTACGGAATGTAGTCTTCTCCAAATCTGACTTATGAACTCACAACTGATGTTACTCTGATCAAAGATCAAACTTAGAAAATAAACGAGACTTTCTCAACTAGTCGAATAGATTATCAATATGAGGTAATGTGTACTTGTTCTTCACAGTAACCTTATTCAGCTTCCGGTAATCGATATATATCCATATTGACCTATCTTTCTTCGGAACGAACAACTCCGGAGTACCATACGGTGATGTACTCCTCCGAATAAACCCTTTCGCCTCCAAATCATCGATATGAACTCGCAACGTATTGAGCTCAGCTGGTGTCAAATGATACGGCGCTATCAAAATCAGCATGGTCCCCGATACTAAATCAATTCAGAATTCCACTTCTCTCATAGGTGGAAGCTCACTCAAATCCTTAGGGAATACGTTGACAAATTCACATATTACTGAAAGATATTCAATTCCCGACCCCACCTCATCTGACATGGAAAGGTTAGCTAGCATATACACTAGACTAGCATGTAATCTATGCAAAAACGGAGGAAATATTTAACGCTCTGCCTGATAATAAACATTGACAACGTCAACTGTCACCATCGAAACTCGGCTCCTCTCACAATCAAAGACGACATGGAAATGCGATAGCTAATTAATGCCGATAACCAAATCGAATCTCAATATCTTGAAAAAAATGAAATCAAATTCAAATGCATGCCCACTTATAATAAGCTTATACCCATGACACACCTTCCCAATACGAAAGATATGCTTTCCTGGAGTATCGATGTATATAAGCTCACGTAACTCTTCTAGATGCAACTGTAGCATGCATGCGAATCGTGCAAATATAAATGAACAAGACACCCCCATGTCAAACAATACCTGAGCCTAAGTAGAGAGAATGGGAACAATACCTCGAACCTAGGAAGGCTCTAAAGCATCCACAGCTCGTGGCATAGCATATGCATGGGTTTGAGATAACTGGCCCTATTGGAAACTCCCACGAGTCCCACCAAACCCATGTCCACCCCTATGAGCAGTACCCTTACCAGGACGAGTATAAGAAGTAGAAGGAGGTACATACGGCCTCCTCTAAGCAGTCTTTGGTGGAATCTGAATTGTGCCGCCCTATGAGAACCACTCTATACTGGAAACCCCTTTGGGCAATGCAACTATATGTGTTCCTTTACCCCACATCGTTGACATTAAAAAACAGGGCATGGCATCCACCTGTGGTCCTCAGCCCCACATAATGTACACATCTGAGGTTGCCCACAATGTTGCGATAGAAGAAGGACGAGTAAGCTGAGAATACCCTTCGCGAGAAGGAGTAGAATATAAATCTCAGAACCTCTTCCGATTCCTACCATCACCAGGACTGGACCCCCTAGCACTCATCCCACTGCCCCCACTACTGCCACCACGGTTGCCCGCAAAAGTTCCCACTTCAGATGTGGGTCGAGAACTCACAGGTTGGCCCAGAAGCCTAGGAGAACAAGCATCGACCACGCACTGACGATATATATGGCTCACTTCAATCTTCATAGTTGCGCCTACACACTTCTCATAAGTCTTGTGCATATCCACAACCACACTGAACTGAATGGAATGACAGAATCCACTCTCAAACTTTTGAATTCAAAGCTCCTCTATCGATACTAACTCTGGGGCATAATGAGAAAGACTCATAAATGTCCTCTGGTGATTCTGTACCATTAACGTCTTTTACGTCAAATTCGCAAAATCAGCTCGTTTCCTTCCCGAAGAGTATTCGGGAAGAACTCATTAAGGAAAACCCGGTGAAAAGCCTCCCAAGTTATTATTGCCAACCCACTGATCTCATGACGACCCTTCTACCATTCAGCCACATCCCCACGTAAGTAAAACGGTACCATAGTCAACCGTAAATTATCGTCGACCATTTCTAATGTCTCGAAGATCCTCTCGATCTCCATAAGCCACGAATCCGCCAAAATAACCTCATCGTCTCCTTTAAACGACGACAACTCTAATCCTTTGAAACTGCATCTGGGCCATAAATGCCATCGACTCACCACTGCTCTCGCCACGTGTGCTACGTGCTAGATTGCGCATAACCTCGTCTGTGGCTCACAGACATCCGGTGGCATCAGGTTGGGCTACCCTAGAGCCGTTGAATCTCCCTGTGGAACATGAGGTCGGACTTAGGAATGGTCTCCTTATACTCTCATCCACACCCGCATTACTGTCCTCAGATAAATTGGGGATGCTGTCGGCAACACAAATCTGATCCTCTCTATCTAGCCCATATGCACATAGCCTCGCGTACTACGACACCACATCCTCTAGTATTGCCTCTACAAGCAGAAATCCCATGACTATTACTACGTCCCCCACGAACAATAGTCCTACGTTCTCGTCCTCATACAGTATGAGCCATCTCCTATTTTATACATATAACAATAAGAGAAGGGAAGACATTAGTCTTACTACCAATATCTTAAACCCACACAACACCTCACTATAAAAGAATGGCTCGATATAATATCCCACTACTCACATATAAACCTACAATTCGCTTGTGTAACTCACATCTTGCACATAATCTCACAACTATCATATACAACTTACATCTCACATATACCTCACAACTCGTACACACATCTCTAATAAAATCTACCAAACATTACTCATATTCTACACTAGCACATAACTACACACATGCACATAATGCATATAACCCACAGCTATACTCATAATCTCACAAGTCTACTCGCAAGCCTTAAGGTTTTATATTAACCTGGTTAGGCTGCTCTGATACCAACCTGTCACACCCCAATTTTCCTAGAAGACCTGAGGCAAGCCTCGAACCTGCAAGAAATATTGGAGGGTGAGTATATTCCCTATTTTGGTAAAAGAAAATGAAAAACTTTGTTTAGTTTTTGAAAAAAAAAAGGGAATCGACACTATCATCCCAGTTTCCCATCTCACATTCTACATCATATATCCATCAGAGTGCGCAAAATAAATATCATCATGGTAATAATAAATGTAAACTCCTTGTTTACAAATATAATATGAGCTACTTGCTCCAACCGTCTGATGAGGTATATTACATTTCGTTCTTGCTTTGAATATGGTATCTCACTAATGGAGCAACAGAACGTAATATCCATGTCCCTTGGACACAAATATATACATCATGTCAAAATAATCACAATAATGTATAAACAAAATACATCTCACAAGCCTTTGGAAAAATACAATATATGATGAGACTACAATATCAAAATATCAATTATGAATACAAAAGAATATATACAAGCTTGCAATCATCCTCATTGGTGCAACTCACTAGTGTTGGCGCCTGTATAATAAGCATATACAAAAGTAAAAAATGGTATGTACGAGTTAGTCTCCAAAATAAGATGATATACGTGATGTTGGGCAGTGCCTGTATGTGCAATATCTATGCCATATCATGATAATAAAATGCAATGCAATATCGATACAATGCAATGCCTACATGAACTCACACATGTACTCACACACATGTCCACAAAGACTCACAAACCCACATCTTACTATAAAAGTTGGGACAAGTATCTCTTATTGTTTGTACAAAAACTATGGTCTATCTTGTAGATTCTATGCTATAATCTTCCCTTCACAATATTCACTATAGGTAGATTATAGTGTATCCCTGATCAGGTTTCCCGACTTTCATGGTAGGATGATAAGCCTTCTCTTTACTTTTTCCCACTTTATAAAATTCGACATGGTCCCGAAAAGAAATAGAAAATGACTCAAACCCACAATATCATGCAACTTATGCATAATATCATTTTCTCACTTTAAAACCCACTTTTTATTCAAAAGTTAATTCACTGTGAATTCTTACAAAAAATTTAACTTTTCTCGTAATATCTATGAGGCTCACGTTTTCTTGCTAGTCCCACATTTTCTCACTTGCAAGTCTCACTTTTTGAAAATTTCATTTTCGAAATCCACATTTTCTCACTTTGATAAATCGATTTCAAATCTCATGTTTTACATAAATATCATCATGTTATACAAGTATGCTCACAATATGAAATCAAAACATCTCGTTTGTAATTCCATAATGAATCCCACATAATATATCAATACTCACTATTATCATTTGGATGTGTCTCCATGTATAATGCATGTAAATCTCACATCAACATCTCATATCTCAGAGCTTATGAAATAAATACGTCTCCATGTATATATTTCATATAATCTTACATAATCATAATAAATCCCACAATTATGAAATAAAATATCTCATGTATATATCTCATGTAAATTTCACATACTCACATCATTACTCACTAATATGAAATAAAATACGTCTCGAATAAATATTTCATGTAAAACCCATATAATGAAAACATTTCTTACTAACATGAAATTCATACATTCCCACGTAATTTCACATCATTCGCACTTCATCATGCTTTCATTATTTTATACTAATTCTATCTCATAGAAACTAATATAAATCATAACCACTAGAAAGCATATATATTAATCCTAATCACACAATTAGGGACTCATCAAACTCATATATACATTTCTAGTTTGTCAACTACTTGTACCTTAGGGCACGTTATAAAACTTTATGCAAGCTCACGTCACAAGGCCCCAATTTCTCCTCCACTTGGCCTCGATGTTTGATCTATAAAATGACAATGGATTAACATGAGTTTATAGTTAAAAATGCTCTATCAATCGTAAAAAGTATGATTCTCAACTTCATTTCAACAGTCAGACCTAGAACGCAAACCTAGATATTGAGAAATGAGCGAATAGGAAGAGAAAATTTCGTCAATACGGAGCCTAGATGTTGGGGAGTCCGAATATACTACTAGTTTCCGGATCTGAGCCTCCAAGCTAGATGATCTTTCCCACAAAGCTCACCCCCCAATCCGGACTCGCTCTCCCTATACTGATATTGTTCACTCAAAAAACGGGGGGAAAAAACACACTCACACGGCTTTAAGTCTAAAAAGGTGAAACTGGGCCCCACTGTTTATGCTGTTCAAATGGCAATTTGGGTACCGTTCGAACGGCACTGCCGCTTGAACGGCATTTTTGCACCGTTCGAATGGCTCCCTCAGACTGGGAATGCTCACTAAAATTGCAGAAATTTAAAGGCTCTACTATGATCCTTTTCACTCACAACTCTCACCTTATAATCTCACACCAATATACACATTCTCACACACATTATCCCACTCAAATCCAATACTCGTTCAACCCACATTAAATCACAATTCTCACAACCCTCACAAGTCTCATACTCATTATCATTCTCACATATTCTCATGTCAACTCACGATAACAAATACTCACAATATACTCACATGGTCAACCAAACATATAACTCACCAATATGCCTTTATATTCTAATGTGTTATAAAATCTCTATATATAGCTCACTAAATCTCACAATTCAAAATACTCACATCCGAACCACAACTCACAATCCTCATAACACATACAATGGCCTTGCTATTAATGCAATAATAATATTATAATGTAATAATAATATTATTAAATGCGAAAAATTTACCCAAAATTTATGAGACGTTACAATATAACATGGAAAACCAATTAAGGATATAAATACCACTTCTTCATATTCTTCATATGAATAAGAGTTTTCCGCTAAATCTATGTAAACTCTGTAATAACGCAATATAATTAAAAATCACATATATAAAATTCACAATATATAACCAAAATCAATGAAGAAACAAGATCACATTGGCTCTAATAAAAAATAATAAAATTTGAATTATCAAGAGATATTCACACTAGAAATAAAAATAAAAACAAGCATAGAAAGATAGTGAGAAAATTTTTGACAAGCCAAATTTAATTGTTGGGTGGTTTATTTTTCTTGCTTTCAAGCTATCTTGGATTATTAGATGCATTTAATGCTTCAAACATCTCCCTTTGCTCCTAAATCATGAACAAGCGAATAAATAAAATTTGCTTCCTTTAACTAATTCCTCCATTTGATCGGGAAGCTTAACACATTTCTTAATAGTGAAATCTTGCTTGGCTCTAGCTTGGAACGATTAGTCACTGACTCAAGTGCACTACAAATGCAATCAACATGTTTATTCATTGCTACAACAGAAGAAGCTCTTTTACAAGACTCGAGCAGAGACATTATGTCTATATTTCTCTTTCCCCGACGTTGTTTAATATTTCCAAAATCAGTTGTATCATCATTTAAATCGACAATCCTAGGTTCGCCATTTTGAACTTGGGAATCTGAATCCAAATCAAAAACATTTTGTTTGCCATAATTTCCCGCTCATTCATATGGTCTTGCACTATCAGTAGGTAATGACCCTTGTGACAGAGCCTAAACAGACTTTTCAATTGTCATTCCTTCCAAAAATAAGTCTGTTAACTTAACTGCGTAGTCAATTCCTATGAAATGAAGCTTGCATGCATTTGGATTAGCCTACGATAAGTATAGTCATATCAATATAGCTAAAACGTCATCTTATTCATTTATAAATTAATTGACCAATATTTGGCATATAAACCTGTATATAATCCCTCCATTACTCATAGCTAGCGGTTATAGTATTCTTTTCGTCATCACAGCCAAGCCTAGGCTCCAAATCCTTAAACTTATAGAATATTTTACATTTTGCCTTCGTGTTATCTCAATAAATTTTCATTTGTTTCTTATCGTAATATTTTTCGTGTCGCTTATTAAAATATGTGATAATATCATTCCAAGCGACTTTTAAAAAAAAAAATTATACCTTGCTTATTTCTTATTTGATGAGACACAAATAACAAAAGTCTTGCGCAACTTATAGCTTCATGTTACTTTAAGCTTTGGTAATTTTTTATTTTGAAGATTTGAGCCATGCTTGCATTTTGTTTAGAATTCCTCTATTGATCTAAGAAAGAAAATTGGCATAAAAAACTAACAAAAAAAAATAGAACACCAAAAGCTAATCTCAAAGAACAATTGTTTCCACAAAAATCTCAATCAAAGGACCAATCAAGAAAAAAAAAAGTAAAAGAACCTTATATACAATTTATTGAACTCAAATATTCCATCACTGCTTTCAATGTTCTCATTCATCTTAAACCAAATATAAAATTTTTACAAAGTGCCACAAGATTTAGGAACTAATTCAAAAATTTTGAAGTTGTATAAGTTATATATATAATGCCAATAGGTCAATAAATAGCGCATAACTGGAAACAAAAATTGGATACATTTTGCCAATGTATACATATATAGAACTCATAGATTTCTCAATCCTGCAAAAAATTTGCCAAAAAATTAGTATAATTCTCACATATTTATGATTATTCATGCCTAATAGATTATATATGTATATATAGTCAAAGGTGCTTCTTCCATAGATGTATATACGTACACAACACAATATATGCATAGAGAGAGAAACAATTAAGGCAAGGAAGAAAGCTGTGATTAGGGAGCTCAGGTTTGAGATTGGTTGGCGTGATTTCAGTCTCCAATCGATTGAAATGAAGTCGCAATTACCTTATTATCCTTCGCCCAATTATTCTCTCTCTGTTTCTATTGTTAATGCTGTTTCTTTCTCTGTTTCTATATCTAATTTATTTCTATCTCCTTTTTTTTGGTTGTGTTGTTATTTGCACCTCACAATAATTGAATAGAATGGGCATGGAGGGAAGCAACAAAACTGGGATTCTCTAAATCAGACTTCTAAAAGGGCTGATTTTTTACTTAGTAGTGTAAAATTTTTTTTTACCAAACGCTTAAAATTTCTACAAAAAGACTTTAGGCCCAGGAAGCATTTTTACTAGTGCCGCCAAATGCCCCCGATGTATAACCATTCTAACTAAACTGCACTTGAAACTCGAGAAACAATAATCCCTGGTGCCAAGTCACCATCCGCCACGCCAATGCTTACACGCCTCCTTAAGTTGAGAGGTAACAGGATGATCTGACGCTTGCCGCGAAAACATTATTTAGGGGATGAATTTCACCACATCATCACATTTTTCATCTAACTGCCCCTTGGACGAAGGTGTGGTTGAGCAAAAGAATGGCCATGTGGTGAAGACGGGCCTTGCACTATTAGCACACAGTGGCTTGTCTTTTGACTACTGGGTTGATGCTTTTAACACTTCATGTTTTAATATTAATTGCTTACCTGCACCACTTGTTCTTGGTGGAATATCTCCTTTTCAGAAAGTATTAATTTGAAATCGGATTATTGATTTTTACGAGTCTTTGGTTGTGCTTGTTGGCCCTATCTTCTGTCATCTAATTGCCATAAAATGGATTTTTGCTCCTGTTTGTTCATTTTTCTTGCTTACGGTCCTATACAAAAAGGTTACAAATGTATGGATTTTCACACTAAGTGCATTTATGTATCACTGTCATGTCTTTTTTTTTATTTTTATGAAACCCATTCTCCTATGATGACGATGTCAAGTCCTGTACCGGTTTCACAACCTCTCAGTTTCACTCTCTTTAATTTCCTTACCACCCCCAGCTACTCCGGTCACCCGCTATGCACCCACCCTCATCAACAGCACCCAGTCAGTTACTTTATTTAATTTCCTTGCCATCAAGTCACTTGGCGACTTGATTTTTTTTTTGGGTGTCGAGGTGTTCCGCACTTCTGAGGGTCTTTACCTCACTTAATAGCATTATATAATTAATTTGCTTTCTCGGACAAACATGCTTACCGCCAAGCCAGTTGGTTCTCCTACGTTAACTGCAGTTGATCTTTTGCTTGACTGGGGGGATGCAGTTGAGGAAGCGTCTTTATATTAAAGTGTTGTCAGAGCTCTTAATTATCTTGCCTTTATGCAGCCGGGTGTCTCTTTTGCGGTCAGCAAACTTTGCCAATTTATGCACTCACCGACTACACATCATTAGATTGCGGTTATATAGATCCTTCGCTGTCTCAAGTCAACTATACACTATAGCTTTTGGCTTCGCCCATGTCCGTCACGTTTGTTAACTGCATTTTGTGATAAGGACTGGGCTATCAATCGTAACGATCATTGCTCGACGGTGGGCCATTACATTTTCTTCAGGTTCAACTTGGTTGCTTGGAGGTCTCGGAAATAGCCCACGATCTCTCGTTGTAGCACGAAAGCAGAGCACCACGTAATTGCTACGGTTACTGCCGATATTACATGGATTCTTTTCTTGCATCATTAGATTGAGCTTCCTCTGACTTTGCCATTCATGCCAAGATTAATAACGAAGTTGCGAAGAGAGCAAAATTCATCTCCTAAATCTATTTGCTCTATTTTATTCTTAGTATTTAATTCATATTCTACTTGTTTCTAAAAAGTAGTATACGCATTATACACATCTGACTTTAAAGTTGAAGGAAAAATCCATGTATAACGTGACTAATGATCAATAACAGTCAAAAGATAATTAAACTTGTAATGCCCTGTAACATTAAGGCCTAAGAACGTAATAAAATAGAAGTAAAATGAAAAGTTAATTATTTCTCTCTCAATTCTTTCCATTCTATTTAAGAGAGAGAGATAAGATGAGAAAAAGGGAGAAGAAGAGTTGACACAAAATTCATTTGATCCGAGAGAAAGAGCACTCCGCTGAACGATCTAAATGCAAATTTAGAATCCTCTCTTTGTTCTCGTCGTTTTGAGGTAAGTTTCAACCCCTTAATCTTCGGGATGTTCATATCCACTTTAACCCTAATCAACTTAAATCCATCAAAAATATTGATTTGGTATTAGAGATAGCAATTTTCCACAATCTAATTTGTTTTAAACTTCATATAGGTCTGTGGTTGGGTTGATAAGTCTTCGAGTGGAGAGTTAGTGCTTCTTCTTCTTTTTATTCTTCTTTTTGAGGGAGTCTTCTTTGATTTTAACGAGGTACATATAGAATTCGAGTCATTTCCTATTGAAATAATTGAATAAATATGACGTCTTTCTGCTGTTTTGCTGGCAATTTGACACATCGGGCTAGATTTTGATCCTCTATTCAACCAATTAAATTTTTCTCAAAAACACAAAACTCATAGATAAATGGCATACCTTTTGAAGAGTGTATACCTGA
>MKEJ01031451.1:0-40325 GCA_001753735.1 Embelia ribes
AGTAATTAGATAATCTGTGATTTAGTAGAATCCTTGAGTTCGACACCCGGATTTTCCGGATTTATTACTTCGTCCCTAGTATACTTGCTAGGTTATCTGTCGCATATTTCTGACATGATCAGGTGCCGACCTCCAAAGTTTCAACAATTTGATGGTAAGGGGAACCCCAAGCAATATGTTGATATTTCATGGAACCTGCAACAATGCTGGGACGGATGGAGATCGAAGTTGTTTGTACGGATACTTAAAGGTAATGCCTTTGACTGGTTGGGAGCAGCTTGAGCTGGAATTTCTTAATCGCTTCTACAGCACTCGATGCACAATAAGCCTTCTTGAGCTTACTCATTCTCGCCAAAGGAAGGACGAACTAGTCGTTGAATACATCAATATGTAGAGAAGATTAAGCCTCAACTACAAAGATCGATTATGCAAAACTTTCGAGATTGAAATGTGTATTCAGGGCATGCATTGGGGGTTACAATACATCCTTCGAGGAATGAAACTGCGCATCTTTGAAGACTTGGCATCAAAAGCTCACGATATGGAAGTTGTTATTGCTACTAGTGGAGGTCAAGACATACCCATGATATATGCTCAAAGAGGTGCCCCGAGGCATGAGGTTAAGAAGTAGGTGAAAACAATTATGGAGACTGAGAAAAAGGATACATTGTTTACTTCAACAAAGTCACTAGTTACTCCATCACTCAATATTATTACAAGCTCAAAGAAAAATGAAGTCAAGAAAAGGGACTTAATCAAGGAAATGAAAAGCAACGGCTAACTCTCAGGGAGATATAATAGAAGGAGTACCTTTTCCCCAACATTGAGGTTTCACGGATGCTTGAGGAGTTGTTGGTCCTTAAGCTTATTAAGCTTCTGTAAATAAAACGGTCCGAAGAGGCAGAAAGGGTAAATGACCCAAACTTGTGCGGATTTCATCATTTGGTCAGTTATCCGATAGAACATTGCTTTGTGTTGAAAGAAAAGATCGTCCAATTGGCAGCCCAAAGAAAAATACTACTGGAAGAAGATGACGTAGCTGCAACGCACTTCATATTCGAGCAGACATCAATATTAAGGACGTTCATGATCCAGTTTGGATCCTTCCCACCTGTAGAAGTCATAGTAGATACTTCTGAAGATTCAGTGCTACCCTTAGAAGCAAGTCAGCTCTCGTCAGACTCATAACCCAAAGACGAAGAGGATAGATGATCTTGACTAGAAAAAAAATGAGGAGAGTTTCACGTCGCTATCAAAATAATCGTAAAGTAAATGGGACTAAGGAATAAGCTAAAGGTAAGGAAGAACATCCGCCAAAATAACCATCTTCTCCTAACGGATCCTCTCTCTTGAAAGGTGTTCTCATACATTCTTTCGAGCAAGGCAAACAGATTTATGAGATAAGTAAGCACGGTCACTGCTCCTTTGACTTCTGCAACTGCAAGGATTATCTGCATGATCAATGGAACATACTTTATGAAGATGACGAAGTTCCCAAGATAAGAGAGAATAGGGGAAAGAAGAAGTCATTGCAACAACTTCTTAAAGAAAGATATGAGGCGGGATATGCAGAAATTGGACTACTTGGTGATTGAAGTCTACACAAGATGGTTTAAAAGTTGGTTCTATCAACGAAAAATTCCTAAAACACTACTATCTTTGATGAAAAGAAAACACTTCATAAAGCACTACAATTACTTTCACAATAGAAAAAACTAATATTTATAATTTTTATATTTAAAAAATAAAATTTTCATACCAAAATTACACAAATACAACAGTATATTAGAAAAATATTTTTTTAATTTATTATATTTTTTATGCATAAAAATAATTTTTTAAAATCTAGTATGATTCATTTTTATTTTGTATAAAAATCGAAACGCTGGAAATTTGTTTGAGTAATCGGCTTATTATTCCCAAGGTCGCAATAGAAACTAAAATAGTTGAGAATACGTTATAGATATTGGAAAAAGGAAACAAGAAGACCGCATAGCGCAGTGGATTAGCGCGTTTGACTTCGGATCAAAAGGTCGTGGGTTCGACTCCCACTGTGGTCGTTTTTCCCCAGCTTTCGTTTTTCAATCTCCACCGTTGATTTCTAACCCAATCAACGGCGCACAATCCCTCAATATGGCAACGAAGGTAGAAACTATTGCAATTCTTAGTTTAATTTTATTTTTATCTTGCACCAGGGGCTAATTTTGCATTTGAAAATGGGAATGCTTGAATGTTGTAAATTATTATTTAAGTTGGTAAAATCACGTATAATTTTATTTTATTTTTCACAATAAATTATAGAATAATTAGTAGATTTTTTTTAAAAGTTACGAGGGTAACCATAGCGATTTTAGCAAAATTTTGGCTCCTTCCCATATCACATTGGATTTAGAGTTATGATTGTTGGGTCTTTGATATTATGATTATTATTTTTTATTCTCTTACTTAATATCACATTGGATTTAGAGTTATAATTGTTGGGTCTTTGACATTATTATTATTATTTTTTATTCTATTACTTAATCTTAGTTTATTTAATGCTATTGATTTTCAATATCCGCTGATTATAGCTCATTTTATAAGCGGCTTTAATATTAGTCCTTAGTAAATAAATTTTAAAAACAACTCTAAGAAGTAATGTGATGTTGGGAAAAATAATATATATTGCAGAAAAAGAATTTAAAAATATATTAAGAAACTCCTCCTTGGTCTCTTACGCAAATTTCTCTGAGGTGTTAGACATAGCTTTGCAACATACTTTTAGAGAAGGCAATTCTATTGCAGATCTTCTTGCCAAATAAGGGGCTGTCAAAAGTGTTGGTTATTGGATACCTTGGGTATTCCTAATTGGAGATTTTATTGATATTTTCTTGTTTTGTTGTTTCTGCTGTTTAAGTTTGTTGAAGTCACTGTATTTTTAAGCTTAGGGGTGAGTATTCGGGTATATCCGACATGAATTATCTGCACCCGAATTATTCGGAAAAAAAAAAACGAGATTCTCGAACCCGAAATAAAAATAAGACACCCGAACCTGAACCGAACACGAATTAGACTAAAATCTGAACCTGAATTACCCGAACCGAATCCGAATTATATAAATAAAACGACGACGTTTCTTATATATATATATATATATATATATAATATAATATAAAATGATGTCGTTTTATTATTCGGGTAATTACCCGAACCCGAACCGAATTACCTGAATTTTTGAAAGAAAAAAAACCCGAACCTAAATTCGAATTTCGGGAAATTCGGATCAGGTATCCAAATTTTGGGTTCGGAAACTCGAATTTTACTCTCCCCTCTTTTAGCTTGGGCTTCACTTTGGGTTGGTAATAAAGTATTATTCTTTTGTTTAAATAAATAAATAAATAATATATATTAAGAACATAGATAATTTTGAGTTTGTTCTTGCAATTAATTTAATAATAAAAAAACAGAATAAATTTTTAAAAGCATCGTGATCTATTTATAAAAGCATCCCTAGAAATGCTACCAGTGAATTTTAAATAATAAGTTTTTAACCTTTGCCAAACACCATAATTTTCATGAGAAAAAAGCAGCTATCCAACAGCAATCAAACAACAATCTAAACTGGGTCTTACAGTTATGATTGTTGAACTTTAAATTTTGTATTGTTCTAATACTTGATGTTCCAATCAGGTGTAAACTTGATTTGTTCCCTTTTTTCCTTCTCAATTGATTTTACAGAAATAAACTTTTATTTTCTTTTTTGGGGATCAAGATGTTACTCTTTTGCCCACCAAGTATAATTCACTTGGAGAAGTTTGTTTCAATAACAATTTAGCCATGAAACTTGAGGAAATTTCGAGTTCTAGTTACTAGTGAACACGAGCGAAAACGAGCCTCTGTGGAATTTATTGGTTTTGAGGCTGCTTAAATTGGAACAGACGAGGATGGAGGTAGATACACATCTAATTTGTACTGTGACAATCACTTTTGTGCGTATGACGACAAGTATATAGAAGAAGATGATGATGATGATGATAAGCACCGTGGTACTAGACAGTTGAATGAAAGTGAGAAATCTAGATGAGGAAACGGATGGTGAGAGTGACGAGGACGAATACGAGGACAAACCGAGTGGGGTTAGCATGAGGATGAGTCGGTAAGGCACCGAAAGAAACGAAAACTAAAGAGCTTGCTACGGAGTTTTGAGTTTGCTCCATCTACTTCAAAGCAAGGGCCTAGCACACTTGATTGTGGACCAAGCATGAGACTTTTTTTCTTTTAAAAGCTTGGGGTGAAAAGTTTCTTGAAAGGGGGAGAAAGGGCCTTCTAACTGAAGAGTGGCAAGAGGTTGCTGAAGACGTATCTCAGGAATTGAAAATTGAGAGGACGAAAGCACAATGTATGAACAGTCCGGATACGTCGAGAAAAAAAGTACGAAAAGGACCCAATTGGTGTATTTTACGAGAATAGACTTTTGAATGCCCGCTTTTCCACCGAGACAAAGCCTCTCGCGTGGAACGGACTCAGGGGAGTACATATTTATGAACCCTAAAGCGTACTTGAAGCTTGCTAATGGTACCGAAGAGTTGGGAGTTAGTTCTTGCAATTCAGGATCTGGTGGGGTGGTAATGATGACGACAAAGACCTTTGGGCTTCCGTTAGATTTCTTACAGATTCTATATTGATAAATTTTGCTAGATGTATGAGAAGATCGAACAGGAATCAGTTGACGGAGTTGGACAAGATGAGGATGGATTTTCTGCGAGTTATCTAAATTCAACTTTTTATAAAAAGCAGAAATATTTTGTAGTTCCTTTGCAAAGTTCATTTTTACAGTTTAACCACCTGGATAATTATGCGCAATATTCAATCACCAAGTTCGATACTTTGTAAACTATTGTTCCTTGAACTCGGGGGTGTCCTGGCTGTCCATTCTATTGTATTTTTTCTCGACGTAGCTATTTTGATGTTGGTGAGGACGAGGATATACCTATGCTTCCATTTGCGACGGTGCCAGTATGACAAATACAGCTTCTTAAGAGACATTCTTCCAACGGCATCAGTATAACATCCGCAGCTTCTCAAGAAATACATTCATATGAGAAAAAACAATGTAGACATTCGTTTGGCTAAGCAAATACTCTTAGTTTCCACCTTCAAGGCTTTAATGGATAGATGCGCATGTTTGCAAGGGCAACCCTCAAACAGTCCCCCGAATAAGTTGCCCTAAATGTTTTGAATTAAATTTTAGAGAACCTAACAATATATCCAATCACGCAAATGCGGCCATACGGGGTTAACAATAGCGCTTAAACTTAAGGATTCGTGCTCAATGTTCATCCACAATTTTGATTTTAAGTTAAAGCACAATTGACCGACTCCATGCATCGCAACTTAATCACGTGGAATGAGCGTATATTAGTCCAAGAGGAAATGTGGAATCCCAAAATGCATAATTTCATTCGCATAAACATTTGCATGCAATTTGTTCTACAAATGAAAACCACAGTACCAACTTAACGCAACCGAAAATAGCGGGACAAATATAAGACATGTAATAAGAACCAGCAGAACTAAAAGAAGCAATGACCTCAAAGGAGGAAATGAAGTTTCAATGAAACCCCAAAATTGGTACAAGACATGTTTGGAGACTTGCAAGCCCCTTAAAGTAGTATATAGATCATAGAGGAGGAATTGGACACTCAGATTGCTTCTCTTACAAACCCATTTGAAACTAGATTCGGAAGACTAAAATCGAATAAATTATGATGCAACCACCAACCAAATACGTGAGTTGGCTTTACGAGTCAAACAATTAAAGCACACCACGGTCTTAGATGACGCCACAAAAATTTGCCATGTTCAACAGCTAAAAATGCTGAACCAAACCAGTTTTCCAGGATGAATTGAAGTAAAGGAGGTCGACTAATTTATGCAGCACCTGGCGATGAGTCTGTCTTTTCTGTTTCCATTGGCTCTCCACCTGTAGGTGGCACCTCAGATCCAGCATTCTCATTTGCGCCAGGATCGGAATTTTGAGTTCCTTGAGAAGGGGGCGGTGAAGCTGGTTCAGGTGTGGCTGGTTTAGGTTTAGGTTTTGTCATTATCGGCCTACAGAACCTGCAAAAACAATGTTGAAATCATCAGCTGACACTATAATCGGGTGCATGAGAAAGAAGTCTCCTTACTTGCATAGTTCAGTACCATGAAACAGAAGTATGGATAGACTCTTTCTCTTTCTCATAGTAGAGAAATGACCATCTCAAATTCTCAATCATACTACAAAAAAATATGAAAACATGAAAGGGTACAAAGAAAGCATGTTTTTGGGGTGAACCTCTAACTACTTCCATAGGTAAACACTTGCAGCATTAAACTCCATTAATTTCAGCTAACTGCTTTAGGCATAAGGGATTAGGGTTCCCACAATTACTACCAAGTGAACATAAATCTTCACTAAATGATAAATAAGCAAAGATGAGATGGATAGTTAACTTGAAGGGCTTGGAAGAGATATCGAAAAAAGATATATAATACCTATCAAGAGCTTCCGCCTTCTTTCTAATATCAGCTGACAAGAGGACTGGAGTTACATATTTAGGCAGCGGGTCTTGTTGCTGCCTTTTCTCCCTCAACCAAGCTTCTGCTTCGACGCATTCATTGAGGACCTACCATAAAACCAAGATGAAATCAATATAGTGAAGATATGATCAAAAAATTGAACTTACACCTATATACATACGAGATGCAGATAGAGATGTGGAACCTCGTACCTTTTGCTTCTCTGCAATGTCAATGTGATCAAACTTGGGATCACTTAACATTGCAACTTCCCTATAACTGTTGATACAATAAATAAGTTGATCGATCACTGAGCCTCGTTCTGTGTGTTCTTTGTACCGTTCCTCAATGGGATCACCTTGCTGCAAATTTCTAAAATTGTCAGTTGCAAGCAAAAACAAAAAAACGGAAACAAAAAACAACAGCACAACCAACCTTCTTGAGCTCCTCCAGCTTGGCGATGTAGACACCTTTAGTTTCATCTTCACCATCTTCATACAACCAGTCTTCTGTTATCTGGAGCTTAGCAGAAAGCTCTTCCCTCTCTGGCTCAGTGACAAATTCCTGATACTTGTCGTAAAGCTGGAAAATAGGGAACGACAGGTTGAGTTAAAAAATTTCAACGTTGTACAAGATATCTTTTAGCAGAGGTCCAATCTGTACCTTGTTTCTCATATCATAAACATATGCCTCGACAGCATTCTTCTTTTCCTTGGTTTCTTCCATCACTCGGTCCTGCAAAGCCATTTCAAACTCCTTCTCCACCGCCTTCTGCACATCCAAAGGGGCCATTCCTCCGTACACAATCTCAGACACAGGAACATTAGTTTTCTTCACCTTTTTCTTCGGAGCATCAGCCTAGAAAATGACAAACAGAAGTCCAATTAAAAACTTAATCACTCTCAGCATTGGTCTGCAAAAAGCAGACAGATGACAACACTCTAAGTGACAAGTATATGAGTCAGCATATACATATCAGATCATCTTGAAACCTCAGTGACTGACAATAAAATTACAAAGTGTTAAGGTTGTTACTCTCTACACAAACACGGAAAGAGTAACCTGAAAATTTATTTGTGATAATTGACAAAAAACCACGTCTGGTACTAAGCCTAAATTAAAAAGGGAATTTTACACTCAAGCATCATTTTACATACCAAAGAAGTTTGAACCACGGTGTCAGAATTAGAGAAACGTGCATGTCCATAGATAAATTCATAAGGCTCGAGCTTCCATTATTTAGCAGCTAAAAATACGAAAAATACAACATACAAAACACCGAATGCAAGATAGCTAACAATGTTCATTCTAACCTTGGCATCTGTTTCCATTTGGACAGGCTTCTCTCCCGACTCAGGGATGCCATTCTCACCCGCAGAGGCATCTGGTTTAGCATCATCCATATTTACATCAGCCTCAGGGGCAGGTGGAGCTTCATCTGTATCCATCTTACTCTCAGGCTCCTTAACAACTGGAACTTCAACCTCCTCCTCTTCTAACAGCTGATATAAACATCAAAACCATGTTCTCTCGTGATGAAACATTTGAAGAATAAAATACAACTTACTAGAGGAAAAAACTAAAATACAAACTGGTTGTGACACTTACAGTTGCAGAATCCACCGATACAATCCCATGCAAATTTAGGCGAGCCTTTACCTTCAGCTTTGCACGTTCACCCTTTGTTGTTTGGAAAGGACCAATCTGCACAAGATCATGAAAACCAAGTCAAGGATACATAAATTGAAGACAAGGAAACATGGCCTGTATCACAAACCGTTCAGGGATCACTACCGTGTAAGTGCTAATCTTGGCCGGAGCCTGCAATTCGGAGACATCAGCATATTGAACATCAATTGAGAAAGTTCCCGATCTATAAAATGTCAAAGCCTTGATACTAGGAATTGGATTTCCCTTAGGGAAAACAATTGTGCTTTGTTGATTTTCAGAACCTCCATTCTGAGCATCGGTGGCAGCACCTTTCCATGACAAAGCGATAGGAAATGGGAAGCTCTCATTGACCTTGAAAGAAAAACAAGGGGACTCATCAATCATCGGTGTCATAAAAGAACCATGGGATGGGAAAGGACGAGTGTGGCATACAAACGCCACAATAAAAGCAGCTACTACAATAAGGAGAGCAATTTTACCTGGAACTCCCTCACTTTAAATGTGGGGCTCAGAATAGCACACTGCAGAGCACAACCTTTAGCAACACATTCACTAGCATTCATTGTGCGCCTTGGTTCTTTACCAAAGAACTCTATCAATATCCTCATAATAGCAGGCACACGAGAACCCGAACCAACAACCTCCACCGAATGAATGTTCTCAACTGTGAGTCCAGCTTCTAAAAGAGCCTTCTCCAGTGGCCTCCTCACACGTTCTAATATTGGAATGCTGATTTGCTCAAATTCTTCTCTCTTGATGAAACCCCTCACATCCTTCTCTTCCATCAAACATTCTATGTTGAGAGGTGCTTCGGGATTTGCACTGAGGATTTTCTTTAACTTTTCACAAGCAGTGCGAAGCCGGAGGCAGGCCCTGGCATTCTGGTACACATCAATCTTATACTCATCCTTGAACTTAGCAGCAAAGTGCTGGAACAAAGTTTCGTCGAAATCTCTTCCACCTAAAGAACGATCAAATGAATGGGCCAAGATCTTGAGCTGGCCTTTCTTGAAACCGGCAATACAAACCTGCATACTAGCATGCCCAATGTCGACAAAAGCAACATTCAGTTGGTCATTTTCAGGTAAATCTGTTTTGTAAATTCCATATGCCAGTGCAGTGGCAGTAGTTTCATGAAACAATCGAAGAGGATGCAAGCCTGCTATTGTAGCAGCATCCAGAACAGCTCTTCTTTGAAGATCAGTAAAGTAAATAGGTATCCCTATACAGCAATCTACAACTGCAGCCTTCAAGTTCTTCTCCGCTATGATCTTCAAATCTGAGAACACCATTCCCAGTACCTGGGTAGGCGTGAAAGTCCTTGTTTCCCCTAAATATATTGCATGAATCAAAGGGTATCCATCAGGCCCTTCAGTTACAGTAAAAGGTAATGCCTTGAGATCCCGTTGCAATTCTGGATCTGAAAACGGGCGCCCGATCAACCTCTTTATCTGTGAAATTGTATTCTTTGGATTCATCATACTTGATGCAGCCCCAGCGGTTCCAAGGAACCTCTGTTTCTCACCAAAGCATACAATAGCTGGAGTTTCACGCTTCGACTCATCATTGAGTACAACATCTATACCCCTTTGCCTCGCAACAGCAACAACACCACTCTCATTCCCAAAATCAAAACCCACCACACTCATGATTGAAGAGTAGTTCTTTTCAACACACAAATCACTCTACCAAGGAGAAAATATCTCTTTCCTGCAAGGCGAACAAATTTTGTTCATTAAATGCTGATTACTCATACAACACTCATTCAGCACATAGTATACAAAGTTGAAGTTGTACTTTTACATCACTCACTGATAATTCTATACACAGAAAGGTCAAACTTTTCTAGTAAACATATGACCTTACAGCTCAATTATGTCTTAGATTGGTAATGTTGGTAATTTACAAAAATCGTTTGTCAATCAACTTTTAATTGCAAAAGTGAGTGGAATAGAGGATTTGATTTATAAATTTTGAAAGTTGCTTTGGAAACTGTGCAAAGTTTGGCAATGTGAGATTTTATTGCATACTGTCAAAGGTAACCATGTAATGGGAATGCAACAAGTAATTTTAAGATTACTACTTGATAGAAAAAGCATAATCAACTTTTAAAAACACACCCAAGGCTGCTTCCAAAAGCATCTTTAAAGAACTTTTGAAGCTCAGCACGTATTTTAACCTTTACCAAGCTGCACGGGCTACAACTTCCAAGGAGGAAAAAAGAAGAAATTGTCAAAAAGCAATCACAAATGGGCCTTGCTGAACAGGTTGAGATACATACAGTAGACATTTATCCGCTTTCGTGCTCTGTAATATTCCTCTCAAACCATAAATCAACAAAAAATAAGCGAAGGAATTCCTGGAAAGATTTTCCACAATCATTCCACCACATAGCTAGACAATCACTAAAAAATATACCAGAAGCATAATATAATTTGCTTGAGCTCACATTGCCATCATCAGGCAGATCTTCAACAAGATCGATCTAAACAACTACCCGCAAAATCATTTAATCAAAATAGCTAAACCAACTAATCTTACCATTATCAAGACAAATACGTTCACACATTTAATCTCAACAAGATTCCTCCTATGAGCCAAAACAAAGAATAAGTAAACAAACTCCTGCAACTATTTCCACATTCGCTACACTACAAAACTAGAAAATCACACAAAATATCAGAAGCAGAATATAATTTGCTAGAGTTCACAATGTTATCATCAAGTAGATCTGCTACAAAATAAAACTACACAACGACCCCAGTAAGCACTAAGGTACTCACACCATTGCCCCTAAAAGAGCCTTGAGTCCAAATTTTTAGAAATTCAATTCAAGACCAGCGTATCAAACGTTATTCAATCCCTAATTTAATCATCTAATTTTAGGAATTTGCCACAGTGATCCCCTGGAACTAGGGGTAGCGTTCATCCAAAGTTCATCGAAGTTGTCTAAGTATAGAGGTTGGCGTGGGCAATCTAATGCAGCCTCTTATTTTATAAAGATCAAAATTTAGGAGGGCGATTATAGGGACGAACCTATGAATAAGCTACGGGGGATATAGCCACTCGTAATTTTAAAAAATCAACCCAATATCTTAATTTTTAGTGTAATTTTTTTTTTTTTTTTTTTTTTTTTTAATGTAGATTTTAACTCCTAAAACTTTATATAAAACATTAATATCCTAATTTTGGATCCGCCTAGGCGAAAACAGCTAATATGTTCTAACCTAAATTATATAATCGATTGAGTAGACCAATTCAACAGTGAACCTACCAACGGCGAGGATGAATCTAGAGAGAGAAATCGACAGATCTGAAAGCTGTAGAGAGAGAAATACTTAGGAGTTGCATGATCGTACCTTTTGAGATGGCGATGGTAGGCTCTATTGCAATTTGATGATGGTATATGTGTACGTCAAGGGATTCCCCAGAGAGAGAGAGAGAGAGAGAGAGAGAGAGACTAGGGTTTGTATGGGATTTGAGAGAGTTTTTATATTAAGTTTGTGTTTTATTTATTTAACCTAATAGTCCTAGAAGTCTGTAGATATGCCTGTTTCTTCTAGAAAGATCTTTCAACAAATAATTATTACCAAAAAAAAAGTATTGTATGACTTTCAACTTAAATGAAAGAAAAGTAAAGAGGGGCCGCGTGGCAAGGGGCCGATGGGACCATTTATTTATAATTAAATATAAATGCTTGGTTACAAAATTTTAATTTTTATTAATTTTATATTTAAAATTCTATTATATCATCGTATATATCTTTTTGGATCATTTTGCCAATGTTGTTCAGTCTATAATAAATTATATTATTATTTTTATTCATGGAATTAATATTAAAATAAAGGCAAACTATTAAAATAAAAAATTTATAATTTTAAATAAAAATTAAATATTTAAAATTCAATAAAAAGTGACTTTAATTGATTTGTATTATTTATTTTTATATCAATTTTTTCACTAATTAGTTTTTTCGGCACTTATATTTCAATAAAAATAAATTTAATTGAATTGTAACTCTTATGAAAATATTTTTTTAATCTAATAATGATCAATTAATTTACTATTTATATTACTGAAAATAAATTATCATTATTTTGTAAAAGAATTCTTAATTATTCGTATCACTTAAATTTAAATGACTTACTATAATGTCTAAAATTGGTGGTATTATGATGGAATAGAAGATTTAGCATCGAGATAACTATTCAATGTTGGTTCTATTTAATTAATTATCTTTTTAGAAAATTAAAAAAAATTAACGAGAAAAGTGCCAAAAGATCTAGACTTATATCATGCAAGACAAATTATAATTTAGGAAATTTGTTAATTTTTATGTATTTAGTATTTTTTTTAAATTATAATCTATATTTTATTACTTTGTCAGATTATTTACTTAAAGTTATTATATTTCATTTCTTCCACTTAAAATTCATATTTTTGAAATTGCATGCACCAATTTTTTTAAAATTTTGTAAAATATTATTATAATGATTATATATCATGTAATAAAATATATATATATATATATATATATATATATTAATAAATAAAAAAATTTAATTAAAATTTTTTAAAACATAATTAAAATTATAGTTATGGGATAAAATAGTTAGTCTAATACATGGGATAGCTTAAAAGTGAACGGGTAAAATAGGAAAAGTGATATCTTTTTAGCTATTTTAACTAATAAAACTATCTAAACTGATGCAAAAGCTCTTATGTATAAAAAAAAAAAACTTAATATTATAGTATTTTTTTTAAAGGAATATCTTTTATTTTCTAAATGTGTACTGATATTAAAAGTTATTTACACTTATCAGAAGTTAATTTCATAAGAATTTTGGCCCAAAACATTAAATGAAATACAATGAAGTGGTAGATGAAGTTCAAGTGAAATATAATTAAAACAGCAAATCTTGTATTTAAGGTTGCAATAAATTCTATTTCCCTTATTTAAATATTAAATATATAGCATTAAGTACCTTGCACTAAATATATATTCAACCATCTTGCTTAATGGCACAAGAAACGCTTGCATTTTTATAAGTTACTCCTTGGGTTGATTTTCTCCATCTTTGGATAAAATCATTTATTTTGCCCATTATCTTTTACATATTGTTCTTCTATAAATAAACCACAAACCATCTCATTTCTTCAATCAAAATATATATATACACACATATATATATATCAAGCAAACAAGAAGAAGAAATGCCTAAGTCTCCCATCCAAAAATCTCTCCAAGAATACATTTCCATGATCAAAAGAAAACCCTCTTCGCATTTTCGTATACCTTCAAAATCCCTTTCTTCATCGACGAAAAGACTCATAAGAGGATGCAGACACCCAAGAACACATTCGTTTGCTCTCGAAAACACCTCAGGGAGTGGAACAGAAAACACGGGTCATAATGATGAGGCCGCAACGCTGGAAGATATAGATCGCTTCCTATTCGAAAACTTCAAGTCACTATACATGAACGATAGAGATGACGATGAAGAGTTCAAGTGTAAAGTTCCGAATGAATCTCCGAGGTTCATCAACCCCCCGCCGGATCTCTGTGGGTCCCGCCGCCTTTTTGGGACATCCGGGTCATCTAGTTCACTCACAGAAGGTCTTGGACGAACGAGTGCTGCCACATTTGATGATGTGGCATCATTCTCTTCAACCGCCACGATTGGTTCCTCTTCTGCTTTTGCTACCGCTGACACATCCACCGATAGAAAAAAGTCAAAACAAGTAATGGGTCCTGACGATTTTATCGCGTTGTTGACTTTCTCTCGAAGCCCGTACGATGATTTTAAGCAATCCATGCGAGAGATGATTGAGGCTAGGCTGCACCACCATGGCAAGGTTGATTGGGAGTTCATGGATGAACTTTTATCTTGTTACATGAATTTAAATGATAAGAAATCCTATAAATATATATTGAGTGCTTTCGTTGATCTAGTGGTCTCTTTACGTGAGAATTCCGATAAGGTTCCCGCAAGATCGAGGCGCTCAACAAACAATAGGTGAAATTGAAGACAAGATGAATACATGAAAGGTTCTTGGGCATGTATTTTGGTTTTCTTTTTTTTCTTTATTATGATAACTCAAGGTTTGTGAAAGCAAACTTTGATTGCTTGATATAGATTTGTATAATTGGAATCAATTTCCTTAGTAGTCACCGGCAATAAGGCTACAAACAATATATAATATACAAAAATTTTTATATGCACAGAAAATTGTAAATTGCTTTGGATGTGACTCAAGTTTTGCTTGCTTCTGATTGTAGGGATTATCAGGGGCTCCCGTGCATATGTCTTGATATTGTAAGGATACACAAGATGTAGTAACTCATTTGTGCTTTAATGGGAACAAATTGAGGATTTAATAGAAACTAATTGGGAGCCTTCGTAACACCCGCGATTCTTTAAACACTGCGCCCTTCTGTAATATTTTAAAATGTCGAAATCATGAAATTTATTCAGAATCAGTGAGATTATCCACTAACGGTACTTCCCAAATTTGCGTTTAATTCTCCAAGGTACTCATTTTATTATAATTATTTTTAATAAATAAAAAATACTAGTAGTAATTTATCCTCAATTTATAGTAATTTGTTCTGAAATCATACTACATTGCGATGAAAAAGATTCTTGTGTTGAGAGGACTTCCCAGAAAAGCAGCTCCTTTTCCACTTGATTGCTGCAAGAAGAAGAGCGTGACACTGCAACATTATTTA
This sequence comes from Embelia ribes, assembly GCA_001753735.1. Taxonomy (NCBI): domain Eukaryota; kingdom Viridiplantae; phylum Streptophyta; class Magnoliopsida; order Ericales; family Primulaceae; genus Embelia; species Embelia ribes. The sequence continues at coordinate 14,942 of MKEJ01031451.1, forward strand.
TCGGGCAACGAAGCTCTTACTAAAATTTGGAGCCAACTTATCATGTCTCGAATTCTGAAGATCCCGGATCCCATATTTAGAAATACATTCAAATAAAATTAAGTCATTTTAATCTCGGCACAAAATGGGTCCAAGTTAGTCTTCTTCAAAGCACATGGTGTCATAGACTGCGGTTCACAAACTTAATCCACAGAAAATTGCTGCTCAAAATCTGCCATTGTATCGTTTTTGTATATATTTTGCCTCCAAGGTATTAATAATTTTGTCATATTCAACAGCAGATCGGTAGAACGTTTCAAGTTTATACTTTTGGCTTTGGTTTTGCTTATGCGAAGTCAGAGACGAACAATTAGCAGGAAAAATTCCAAGGCTAGAAACGTCTTTGAGCTACGATATAGGGTATGGTATCTTGAGAGATTTAGTTGAACCTGATTTTGTGTACTCTGTATATGATCCACGAGCGAAAAGGGATGGAAAAGAGAAAGAAATAGACGTCAACAATTACGAGCAGCACGGATTTGCACTTTGTAAAAACATAAACTTTGGTAATGGCCTTCCAGCCATTTTGCTGGCGGGTTGTAATGCAGCCATCGACTTTGGTAATGGCCTTCGAGCCATAAAAACATACCAAAAGGGGGGAACCCGAAGTCCCTTTGTTGCGGCTCAGTGAGGGAGGTTTCATCAGCCGGAACAATTCAATCCATGTATTGGTGCATGAGAAAATAAAACAACAGAAACCAATTAAAATTTCAGCAAATGTGCCATCATAAAAGCAAGATATTGAATACTTACCTCCGGCTTGTTTCCCTGCACGGGTCAACTAGAACATTAGAACGAGCTAGAAATATATACGATCACATTTCTCGCACCTCAACATATAAAACTTGGGAAACCTACAATTTTTTTACTTAAGATTGTTACTCTTCACAGCATCATCTTCGACGCTGCTACGATAGAAACTATTCGATAGCATAAACCAAGAGCATCTTCACAATGTCGAAAAAGAAACAGCAAAAGCTGCCATTGAAGTTATCTATCACATGATCAAAGAAACACTAATAACATATGGGAAGAAAAGGTCTGATAAAGTTATTTATGTATACAAGGTTTTCAATTACAGCAAGCTGATTTATTGCTGAATTCATCAAATAAAAACCCAAAACGCAAATTACGGACTCAAGCAATATACAATTAGCACTGATATTACCAGGTGAGATATCAAAATGCTCGCTGTCGAGTCCCCATATCTTAGCGATCTCTAGCAATATACAATTAACCACTGGCGTTACCGGGTGAGTCATCAAGATCCTTGCTTGTAAGTCCCCATATTTTTGCCATCTCTACGTGAGCGCTCTTCATAATCTTCCTTTTCTCCAACTCCAAGCCTCTCCGATAATCCATTCTCATCTTCTCCAATTCATCCAATTGCTTGCTTTTACCACTCTCAACCTTTTCATAAGTGTCGCATAATTTATTGATAGAATCAGCAAGCAACTTGAAAGGACCATTGCATAATTTACTGATAGAATCAGCAAGTAATTTGAAAGGATCTTCCCCACCCCTATTTTTAGGCATCTTCGTCTTCTTAGATGGAAGGTCTTCCAAATGATCACTCGTGTCTTTTGCAGATTCCGAGTCACCACCAAGGCTATCCTTCATTTCATCAGATAAGTTGGCGCCATTCGGATTAACTTTTGAGTCCATTGAAACATGCCCATTTTCTGGATTTGAAGATGGGGACAATATCATATCCATCTTACTAAAATACACCCATTCACTAGACACACCTGTGCTCTCGGCCAACATAGCCTTCTCCTTCTTGTACTTCTTTTTCAATGTATCCAAACGGTTACGACACTGAGTCTCAGTCCTCGTAAGCTTAGACACCTCTGATACCTTTTCTGAAACCTCGTGCCACTCCTCGGACCGCACATTCTTCCTGCTATGTTTCAAGTACCTCTCACCCCAAGCATCCAGGAGAATAAACGACTCGTGCTCGGTCCAATCTGTGAGCGAATTTCGACCAGCGCGTGTTCGCTTTGAGACAGGTGGAGTCACCACCGATCGAGGGGCAAATTCATACCGCGACAACATATTCTCGAGCTTCCTCTTCTTCTTCTCTTGCTTATCCAAGCCATTATCTTGGATCCTCCTTGTGTTATACCCATTTGGTGTATCGTCATCGTCGTCGTCGTCATCATCATAACCACCACCGTTGCCCACGTCACCCCCAATAACAATCCCTTCAACCTGTCCGTTAGACTTCATATCCTCCACCATGTCATCGTCATCCTCCGAACTTTCTGTACCATAAACATAATCCCCATTATCAACATCATCAGCAAAAATGTCATCTTCGGCATTAGATAAACTCTGAACAGGAAGCCTTGGTTGTTGAGATGGATGGCTTGCATCACCTTTTCTGCTATCCATTACCCCAAAAGAAAAAAAAAAGTATTCCGCACAATCCTAATTGCTTCTCACGAACACACCAATTTCTTCATGGCTACACAAATAAAGCAAAAATTATTTCACATTCAAAGTAAACATTAGTTCAAAATTACAAATTCTCCTCCCTATCAACGTTTAGTGCAAGAAAACGTTGTCTATTATCATCCTCTTCCCAAGAAACCAAGATTCTTAAAACACATCATATTCGGTAAATTCATGTCAACAAGGAAAATACAAAAACAACGTGAAAGGGTGAAGCTTCCCGTTTTCTGAAAGCAAATTGCAAAAAAGTTAAACAAATTTCTTGTACATTCCAATTAACTCCAAAATATATGAGTGAAAATAAAATGTCGCATTCCGATTCAGTTTTAGGAAACAATACTTGTTAACTAAAAAGGCGCGACACCAGTTGACAAATGCTATCAAACAAAATTAAAGTAAAAAGTTACCAATTATACACCCAGTGATCGAAACCAAGTCGGCATCAATTCGAAACTCCAAATTACCCTTCTTAGGAAAACTCATTAAAGAAATGTCATCTAACAAAACAAACGAGTAAAAAAGTTATCAATTATACATCCAGTGATCAAAATCACGTTGGCGTTAACCCGAAAATCCAAATTACCCTTAAACTTTGGTACTAGAAAAAGTCACCTGACAATCATTTCCTTGTCAAGTTATAGAGATTATCAAAAACGGTATTCTCAGTACAATCATATGCCAAAAGGAGAAAAATGTAAAAAAAATAAAAACATTGTCAAGTGGGGAAAAAAATCCCACCTTCTGAAAGTAAGTATATTCCAGAAAAAAGACATCATTTTTTATTTTGTGCATTCCAGTTACTCCCGTAACTATGTTAGTTATAAGAAACGGTATGCATGAAGTGAAAACAGGCAAGAATATGTGAATATGCTATTGAAAAATCTAACAAAGTTACAAAAAATACAAATTTGACTCCCAGTGACCAAAATCATGCAGGCATAGAATCGAAAACTCCGAAGTACCCTTCCTAAAATGTCACCTGACAATTACACCCTTCTCAACAAATCTAGATTATAAAAACTCCAATTCTTCATTACAATCATATGTCAAATGGGGAAAACGTAAAAACAAAATTGCCAAGTGGGAAAAAAAATTCCACCTTCCGAAATTAAGTTTATTGCAGAAAAAAGTTGTATATAGTATCTTATATCTATATTTCAATTACTCCAGAATATATAAGTAAAAGTAATTTGTCGCTTTCCGATCTAGTTATGGGTAGCGATACGTATCAAGCGCATTACGCAAAGACAACATGCAAATCATGTCGGCAAATATTCAAAAACTCAAATTACACTTTGCAACGAAATTTTTATAAGAACATGCGACAACAATCGACAAACACGCTATCGAACAAAATTGACATTGTAAAAAATAACCAATTATACGCCAAGTGATCCAATCCATGCCTGCAAACATTCTAAATCTCCAAATTACACTACCTAGCTAAACTCTATGAGAACATGCGACGAGAATGGACAAACATGCTACCGGAAAAAATTAACAAAGTAAAAGTTACCAATTATACGCCCAGTAATCAACACCATGTCGGCATTAATTCGAAAGCTCCAAATTACCCTTCCTAGCAAAATTCTACGAGAACATGCGACAACAATCGACAAACACGCTATCGAACAAATTAATGAAGTAAAAAGCAATCAATCATACGATCTTGTGACCGAAACTAGGTTGGAATTAATCCGACAACTCCAAATTACATTTCCTAGGGAAATCCGGTACAAGAACATGGGACAACATTCGACAAATACTATAAAAAAAAATTAAAGAAGTAAAGAGTTACCAATTATATGCCCTGGGATCTAAACCATGTTGGTATCAATCCGACAATTCCTCTTCCTAACGAAACTCGTACAAGACAATGCCGCCTAAAAATTATTCCTTCACCAAGAAAGCTAGATCATCAAAACCCCTCTTCATTAGTTCAATCATATGTCAAAAGGGGAAAATGCAAATTATTAAATGAAAATGTCAAGTGGGGAAAACCCAGCTTCTGAAATTAAGTATATTCCACAAAACACGCATAATTCCTCTTCTACATTGCAATTACTCCTCAACAAAAGAGTGCCAATACTTACATATCTATGTATCTAAACACAAATACAAAATCAAATCTTTCTGAGTAGAAAAACATGCATAATTTCTATTACCACATTTCAAGTACTCCTCAACAAAAGAGTGCCAATACTTACATATCTATGTATCTAATCACAAATGCCAAATCAAATATTCCTGAGCAGAAAAACATGCATAATTCCTCTTGCTTGCCACATTCCAATTACTCCACAATTAAAGAGTAACAGCAATTACATATCTAAGTATCTACTAACAATAGAAAAATCAAATCTATAAACACATAATCAGAGGGCAAAAACAATAAAAAGAATCAAACTTTACCTCAGAAACATAAGATTTCTCCGCAAAGAATGAGTCTTTAGAGCCCTAAATCGGATATTAGTGCACAAAAATGGGATCTAAAGGACAAAAAATTAAGTTGTAACGGAACCCTAAATTCAGCGATCAATTATCGAAAATGGTTTTTTGGGGTTTGGATTTTGCGAGAGAAATGACGCCCGGAGCTGTGGGCGAGTGCTAAAGTGCGCCTCGGTGAGTACGAAGGGGGCTAAAAGTGTACACTTGTCAAGTCTAGGGGTAAAAATGGAATTTCAAGTTTCTTATTTTCGGTTGAGTCGTGAGGTTGTTTTCTAACTTTTTATACACGCGTGCAATGAATTTTCTTTTTCTCTCCGATTTATAACACGTAAACATAAGTATGCATGGACAGTGATGTTGTTAAATTTTAAATATTTTATTTTGTGTATATACCATGAAATATTTAATTTTAAATTTTTAGAGTTACTGGAAAATAATAAAATTTGGGTATCTAACAAAAAATTCTTGATTGTTTTATCACCAATTTATAACAGGTAAACATAAGTGTTTATGGACAGTGACGTAGGTAATTTTTAAATATTTTATATTGTGCATATATCACGAAATATCTAAATTAGTTTTAATCTTTAGAGTTATTCAAAAATAATAAAATCTGACTACCTAATATAAAATCGTAGATTTTTTTCTCACCAGTTTATAACAGGGAAACATAAGATGCATCGACAGTGATGTATTTAAATTTAAAATATTTTATATTGGGTATATATCATGAAATATCTAAATTTCAATTTTAGAGTTTCTCAAAAATAATAAAATATGGGTATCTAACTAAAAATTTTAAATCTTCCACTGCCGATATCACAATACGTGCTCTTATTGGGTGGCGGGGATCAAGCGAAATAAAAAACCTAGAATTTTTGGTCAGGTACCCAGATATTTCACGTTTAATCGTGTCAAATGAGGTTAAAGAGCACAATTAGACCTCTGCACATAATTAATTATAAGGCAAGTAGCCAGAATTTTTTAAGAGTAATGTAGTAATAATTTTATTCAAATAGGCCGAAGCTCTAATGCGTGTTATCTTTATGAGTTGGTATATGTACATTGTAAGGAGACCGATGATCAGGTTTTCTACAAAATGAAGGACAACAGATAGACAAATGTTTTCGGACAAAATTAAATAAGTAAAAATTACCGATTGTATGAAATATACTCCTATCGATCAATGTGGACTAGTTGCTAACTATTGAATTTTCTATGGAAGATGTGTTCGTTACGATGTTGCCATTGGCCAACTTTTGTGGTAATCAAATTTTAGGAAATTAGGAATATCACATATGTCAAGCTCTGAAATGAGCAGCAACATGTAACAAATATTATCGATGAAAATCAAGTAAACAATTACCAAACTTGAATAAAATAGGTGTGGATGTGTCGTAACGTGTGCTTAGAGCCTTGGAGTGCTTTGGCGACGACGATAGGGAGGTGGACCCCTATACAAGCTTATCGGAGATTGAAGTGTATTATTGTTTGTACAAAGAACTAAGGAATAGGTTTTGTGCCTTCAGATATTGAGTACAAGAAAGGATATAAATCAAGTCAAAATGGCGAAAATGGGTTGACAACATATGATAAATTTTGTTGAGAAGTATTAAATAAGTGAAAAATTACCAATTATACGATGAATATACTCCAATGATCGTGTGAAATAGTTGCTAATTATTGAACTTTTAGAAGGAACTCCTGCTTTGTATTTTGCCAAGATGTGTTCCTTACGACGTGATCATTGGCTAGATTTTGTCGTTTTCAAATTTTAGAAAACTAAAAAATCATATTTGTCAAAATGGCACATGACTTTTTTACTGAAGAAAATAAAGTAGAATTTCCTCAAATTTTGAATGTAATAGGTGTCGGTAGGTGCTAATGTACGTTTGAAGTGCTCTAGTGATGAGGGGGAGATGAGCCCTAGTACAAGCTCGTTGAGGGTAAAGTGTATTGTCATCTATAAGGAAATTGGGGATTGGGTTTTTGTTGCTTTCAGATATTGATTATAGAAAATGATATGTATCAAATTAAATGGGCGACAAAATACTATAAATATTGTCAAGAAAAAATAAATAAGCGACAAGTTACCAATTATACGGCATATACGCCTAGTCGTCAATGTGAAATATTTAGCTAATTTAATTATCGGATGGAACTCCAGTTCTACACATGGTAATGATGTGTTTGTTATAATCTTGTAATTGTTAATAAATTGAAGTCGGCTAATTGAAAATATAATAAGAAGTCACGTTGGGTCGTTAACATAAATTTGTAGATGTCACCGTATTCTAACAAGGCAACTTACTCATCTATTTCTACCATGCGCATATCCTTCTCTATCACTTTCATCCACGTAGTTAAAGGTATACCTCTACTTCTCCTCATTATTCACACATCAAAACTCTTATACTTTCTAATTAGTATTTTGATAGGTCTCCTTCTTATATGTTTAAATCACCTCAAATGACTTTCTCTCATCATATTCAATTAGAACGACTCCTAACTTTTCTCGAATCTCTTCATTTCTTATTCTATCTTTCTTAATCTTCTCATGCATGCATCTCAACATATCCATCTATGTTACACTTAACTTATGTTCATCTTAGCTCAACACTCTATTCATATAACATAACTAATCTTACCACATTTTTGTAAAATTTTCCTTTCACTCGTAATGGCATATTGCAATCACATAATATTCCGAAAGTATTTCTTTACTTCATCTATCCTGCTTGGGTTCTATGATTGATATCTCTTTCTATCTCACAATTGCCCTGGAAAATAGATCTTAGATAATGAAAATGATCAATCTGTGATACTACCTCTGCACCTAATTTAACTACAATTTAGTCCATCACACGTCGTCCACTGTAATTGCATTCCATATATTCCATTTTTTATCTACTCAACCTAAAACCGTGTGACTCTAAAGTGTATCTCCATAGTTCTAGTTTTTCATTTATGCCCTCTCTGGTCTTATCAACTAAAACTATACCATCAGCAAATAACATATATATGGCACTTCGGTTTGGATGTATCTAGTAAGCTCGTCCATTACTATTATAAATATGAGAGGGTCTAATCTTGAGCCTTGATGCAAATCAATCATAATAAGGAAGTTAGCTGATATGTCACCACACATTTTGATATTGATAGTTGCACCTTCATACATGTCATTGATTACGTGTGAAATAGTTGCTAATTATTGAACTTTCAGAAGGCACTCATGCTCTGTATTTTATGGAGATGTATTTGTTATGACGTGGTCATCTGCCAAGTTTTGTCATTTTCAAATTTTAGGAAACTAAAAAATCATATTTGTCAAGTTCTGGAAAATTCAGTTGCATGTGTCTTTTTTACTGAAGAAAAATAAAGTTAAATTTCTTCAAATTTTGAATGTAATAGGTGTTGGTGTATGCTAATATACATTTGAAGTGCTTTAGTGACGAGGGGGAGATAGGCCCTATTAAAAGTTTGTTGGGGTTAAGGAGTATAGTCATTTTTAAGGAAACTGAGGATTGGGTTTTTGTTGCCTTTTGGCATTGATTATAAAAAATTATATGTATCAAATTAAATGGGTGACAATATACGACAAATGTTGTCGAACAAAAAGAAATAAGCGACAAGTTACCAATTATATGATATATACTCCTAGTCGTCGATATGCAAAGGTAGCTAATTTAATTGTCAGATGGAACTCCTGCTCTTATGTGCTAATGATGTATTTGTTATGATTTTGTAATTGGTAAGTTTTGTCATTTTTAGGAGAGTATGGATACAACCAATTAATCCATCCCAAGATCATAACGCATAAAAGCGCATTTAGATGTGCATAGTCTAAACGAAAATAAGCAAAACACAAAAATAATGTGCATGAAGAAAATAAAGACCATGATATTTTTTTAAAGAAATTCACCCATTTTCTAGGATTACATTCTCTAATTATGTCATTATAATAAATTGTCACAGTTACAATAAAATAATACCCACCATGCTTTATGAAAAATTCCCCAATTTTTCAAACATGTGAAACCACTAACACTTGAGGAATTTTGATTCAAGAGAATTTCTCCTACCCAATAACATATTCATTGGAACCACCCATCATCTTATTAGGATTTTTGCCAATCAAGAATCCTAGGAATATCGCTTGAAATAGTTCTACTATACTCTTATCTTCAAGATCAAGGGGATCGAGTATAAGAGAAAGATCCCTCATGCCATGAGAATCTAAGAGAATACACTCACAACCCCCATCTAGGTGAAGAATAAGAAACCCAACCCCTCCACCATTAAGCAAAACCTCCCCAGGGGAAAACCCTCTTGTTTCTCATATATATAAAGTAGCCCTAGTCATGCTTATATAGACATAAGAGTCTTCTAACTTGGCTAGAAAACAAATTCTAATCAAATTCTGAGTCAAAATATAACATAAATCGTCTTTGACCAAAATAACATATGGTAATCTATCCCTAGCCTGAAATCATAATCCATCGCTAAAGCTTGAAAGTGACTTTCAGCTTATTTTGATTTCAAAATTGCCCAAAAGTATTCACGAAACTTTTCGTTATTGATTCCAACTCCAAAACTTCACGTGCACTCGGATATGAGTCAAAATTTAAACATTAACTTAGAAGTTACCAATTGTGAGAATTGTAATTTCAGCGATGAATATGAAATAATTGGTTATTATTATATTTTTGGGGCAACTGCCACTTTACGTGCAATCAAAACTCGTATATTATGATATGAATTTCAAAACTAGTGAGATATTGTTGATTTTGAATTTCAACAAAATAGAAATCTCAAATCTCTTGAACTTTCTGTTACTTTCGTTTTAATAGCGACAAGTAGTTGCATAATTTTTTGACGAGTGATCATTTAACTTTTAGACACATGTCCTCCATAATTTTAGCAATTAAAATCTAGGAAAGAAAATATTTCCATGAATAAGGTAATCACATCCATATATATATGTATGTAAGTACAAACAGATCACCATTAATCTTTAAAATATTTTCATAAATAGATCCCACCAAAATCAAAACTATCGTGATAGAAAAAAAAATTCCTAAAAAAAAATTATTATAGTGTGAATGATATCAAACTTGAAATCATAAAATAAATTATGAAAAAAAAAATAGAGCATGTCCTATAATTGTTTTATGAAATAATTTTATGAAAAATCATAACTAATAAAACTTATGAAAATAAAATTAGACCAAACCTAAATTCCTTGAAAAAAATTATTAAATTATATAATTTTATATAAAAAATTACATTATTACAGTACGACTACCAAAAAACCTGAATCATAAAATAAAGAATAAAAAAAATAAAATAAAAGATGTCATATATTTTTTTAATAAAATCATGAAAAAAAAAAAACTAATAAAACTTATGGGAATAGAATTCCACCAATTATAAGTTTCATGAAGATAAAAAATGATTAAATTATATTATTTTAAACAAAAAAATTATCATAATAAAAATTCTCTAAATCTAATCTTCTTTAAAACATATAAACAAATAGCTATAACACAAATACAAAAACTGACTCTATGTACTGGAACAAAAAGATAAAAACTATACTTTAAAAAAGGATGAAAAATTATTCATGTTGTAGAATTCTATAAAATTTTCCATGGTATTATTATTTATTTATTTATTCTAAAGGTTTACATAATTAATTGACAAGTACTCTATTATTTGTAAATTTTTAGAAAATAGATTTATCAGAACATAAATCCATTAAATCTAAATTTATTAAAAAAATGAAACTTATTAGAATTATGTTATATTATTTGTAAATATTACTATAAAATAATTCCTCTAAACCTAATTTTTTTTAAAACATATAAACAAATAGTTACAACACAAATACAAAAATTGATTCTATGCATTGGAACAAAATGATAAAACTATACTTTAAAAAAAGCTGAAAAAGTTTTTATGTTGTTGAATTCTATAAAAATTTTCATGCAACTATATTTTTTTTTATCTATTTATTACAAAGGTTTACATAATTAGTTGACATGTGTCTCATTATCTTTAGATTTTTAGAAAATAAATTTATCAGAACACAACTCCATCAAATCTAAATTTATTGAAAAATAAAACTTATTAAAATTATATTAAATTATTTGAAAATATTAGCATATTATAATCCCTTTGAACTTATTTTTCTTGAAAACATATGCAAATAAGCTTTAAATATATATTAAACTGGCTTTGTGCTTTGGAGCAACATAAATTTTATTTGAAAATATTATTATAATAGAATTCCTCTAATCTTTTTTTAAGAAACAAAAAAAAATATATTATAGTGAAACATATAACAAAACCAACTCTACAAATTGAAACACAAGCATGAAAATTATAATTTAAAAAATAAAAGTTGTAAAATTTTTGAAAAATTATGTATTTATTATGTCAATATCAATTTAGGGGTAAATTAATAACTAAAAATTGTTATGTAACTGGTATAAAATAAATCTATAAATTTGAGTAAAATATGTACGGTAAATATATAAATTTTTTATTTAAAGAATAGAAAAGAAAAATATATTACCATTATATATAATAAACCAATCAATAATAAATATAAAACTAAAAAATAGTACCAAAAAAGGAGAAAATAGAAAACAATATCATTAACAATTATATTTAGCAATTAAAAAAAAATCACTCTATGCAACTCTTACACTGTGCAGGTTACTTGCTAGTTTACAAAAATGTTAGGATAAAAATTAAGAAATGTTCATGCTCTTATTTAATAAGCTAATTATTTTTAGAGTAATGATACCATCATTCAAAAATTCTATCTGATTTCCTCACCCGTGACGTGGAAAGAGAGATATTTGTATGTCGATAGTTGTTAACTGTATTCCAATAATGAATGAAAATAAGATATTGTATGTTATATCATCTAATAAGGGAATTGAGTATATTTTTTGGGTGTGAGTTACATCGCTCTTTTTTTCTTCTTATATTTCACTTCTCTTATTAAGATAAGAAAAAATGAAACATTTAGTTTAATATGCCCATATTAATATGCATTTTTATTAATTATTTCCAACGTCCACAAACAATTATCTAGTTTAATTGAGCATAAAAATTAAGATAAAGTAAGAAAGGTAGATTTTAAAATTTGAAGCTGATGTAAATTACCAAAATTGATTTATAAACTCTTGTTAAATTATTGCCCCTAACTATAAAAGAACGATATTGATATTACATTCAATTTTTGTAATGATTACATATTCAAAAAATATAAATGGACAACTTTTCTGTGAATGGCCAAAATAAAAATAGATGAAAAATATTTATATCTAAAATTTTTCCATGGTTTTCTTACCAGCAAACGTAACAAAGTAAATTTTAATTATAACCATCATTGCAATACATTTTGAACCGATCACATTCAAAAAATTTATTTTGTCATATCAGCTGATAAATGAATCAGATAAATTTTTTGGGTTGAATTATTTTTTCCCATAAAAATATGAGAACTGTGGACCGATAAATTAATAAAAATACAAACTAAATTCACAAATAGGAACGGAGGAACATTTAATTTAATTTAAATGATAAAAAAAAAAGAAAAAAAAGAGAGACGTATCACTGTCACCAATATTTATGTTTTCTTAAAAAAAGATGAGCATAAGCCATTCGCAATATAAATACAGCCCATGTATTTATTGCATTGGTCCTAGAAACCTACAGCAACAGATCTCAACCCTTTTCTCAGTTGTAGCCTTGCAGGGATCTTTTTGGGGCTACCAATACCCCAAATTTTCATTCCAGAGATAGATAAACCTCTAAATAATCCTCCTCCTCCTCATACTCTATTTCCAATTTCTAAATTACATACTCTATCTTTCTTCTTAAACATATTCATATGCTCATCTTCAAACTCGGAAACAAAACAGACTTGTAGAAATGGGAAAAAGTAATTGGAGAAGAGCTTTTTGCACTACCATCCCCAAGGATCGAGAGGCCATTGGTGACGTGGATCGAGAAAACCCAAGCCCGAGCCCGAGCCCAATGAAATGCGGTAAGCTCGGGTTTTTATCCGGTGTGGGCGGGAGCAGTGCCCCGTCGACGCCACGTATGCTCGGGCTTTCGCTCAATAGCCCAAGCCTCCGTTGCAAAACCAACACTAGTAACCAAACGTGTGATAGTAACAATAATACCCCGAAGCTCCGTTGCAAAACGACGTCGCCTAAACCTGGCTCGAAATCGACCCCGGCTTCTCCGAGATCTCCGTTTTCGATGTTAAAAAACAGTTTTCGTCTCCACAAAGTAAGGCCTTTCTTTATATATATATATATATCAACTGAAAACTTAAGCTGTCCGTGACTTAGTGCACGTAGTATTATATCATTTATTAGTTTCAAATTCTTTTTATGATTTTTTTAGTTTTCATCAATAAATTGAATTTGTTGGAAGTTAAATTGTTTGAGATTGATGTCTCATACCATAAGATATAATCTTGTATATTACACCTTTTACCATTTCTGCATAAACACAAAATATTTCATATTTTAGAAAATATTAATACATTAGTTTGTTACTTTATTTTGTATCTTCTGCCGCAGTACCGGTGAGGTTTTAGTTTTTAGGAATTTCATTTCTTGTTTCTTCCTGTCCCCAAAATACAATTTTTCTAATTTTATATTAAAAAATCTTTTTTCATTAATTTGTGAATATTTTATTGGCCAGTAACAAAACATAGCTATAGAAGTTTTTCCTTTAAAAAAAAAATTATTTTAACAAAATTTTTCCGGCCAAATTTTTGTTGACTTGTTATAATCCACTCTGCTGTAAAATGTTCATGATTATGAATGCATTTTCGAAAAAGTAGGAAAAAAAAAAAATCAGGCTACACATCAATATAAACTTGCCATTGTGATATATGTCAAATTTATTGGTTTAAACTGATGCTAATATTGAAATATTTTTCCTAATTTATTTGCAGACCAGCTGTGGAGTATGCTTACATAGCATCAAAACAGGGCAGGGAACGGCCGTTTATACAGCCGAGTGTGCGCACGTCTTCCATTTTCCCTGCATAGCATCCCACGTTCGAACCAACGGAGGCCTCGTTTGCCCCGTCTGCAAGTCGGCCTGGAAAAACGTCCCTCTTCTCGCCTTCCACAATTCCGAATCCAAACAATGCCTCAACACACCTCAAACTCCCAAATCCCAAAGTCCCAAGTTCGCAACTCCCCTCTCAAATCTCAAAATCAAGCCTTATAATGACGACGAGCCGTTGTGTTCGCCAGCTGGCGGTGTTGGATTTTTTGCCATACCGGAGGCCGATGAGGATGAGGTGGAAGAGTTTCAAGGATTTTTTGCCAATCCGGTTAGCTCGTTGAGTGAGGAATGCATGATCGACGGAGGGTACTTACGCAATGTTGAAGTGGAGGTACTACCGGAGGTGGCGGTGGTGTCCGTTGGCCAGGCCCACATGACGTATGCTGTGGTTTTGAAGATTAAAGCTTCGCCTACACTACCAGCTCAGACACCGGCAGCACAGGCTGGCAAGGCGCATCGTGCACCGGTTGATTTAGTTACAGTTTTGGATGTGAGTGGGAGTATGGATGGAGCCAAGCTGCAGATGATGAAGCGAGCAATGCGGCTCGTGATATCGTCCCTCGGCTCCACTGATCGGCTCTCGATTGTGGCTTTCTCGGCTTCTCCTAAACGACTGTTTCCTCTCAGGAGAATGACTCCTCAAGGCCAACGTGCGGCTCGAAGGATCATTGACAGGCTCATCACAAGCCAAGGCTCAAGCCTACCCGAGGCTCTGGCCAAAGCCACTAAGGTGCTTGAGGACCGGCGGGAGAGGAACCCCGTGGCAAGCATCATGCTTTTATCCGATGGTCAGGATGAGAAGGTGCAGTCGAACGTATCAAACCAACGCCGAGGATCGAGTCATGGATCGTCCACCCGGTTCGCACATATGGAGATCCCGGTTAACTCAGACGGGTTCGGAAAGAGAGCTGGGTTCTATCCTGTACCAGCTGAGGACGGGTTTGCTAAATGTGTCAGTGGCTTATTAAGCGTCGTCGTTCAAGATCTCCAGATTGAGGTCGGTTTAGGCTCCGGGTCTGACCCTGCTGAGATCTCGGCCATTTATTCCTGCAACGGACGGCCCACAGTTTTCAGTTCGAACTCCATTCGGCTTGGTGATCTCTACGCTGAGGAGGAGAGGGAATTCCTTGTCGAATTACGTGTCCCCACACCGGTGGTTGGGTCCCATCACGTGTTTTCGGTTCGTTGCAGTTACAGGGAACCTTCCAATCCGGATATGATCAACGGTCCAGAGCAAGCATTATTAGTTCCTCGCCCTCAAGCCGTCCGGTTATCGACCCCCAAGATCGAACGTCTTAGGAGCCTTTTCATAGCCACTCGGGCCATTGCCGAGTCGAGAAGGTTGGTCGAGCATAATGAGCTGTCGAGTGCTCACCAACTGCTGGCTTCTTCTCGAGCATTGCTGATGCAGTCGAGCTCGGATTCAGCTGAGGAATTTGTCAGGAGTTTGGAAGCTGAGTTGGCGGGGATCCAATGGAGGAGGCAGTACCAGAATCAGATGGAGCGGCAAAGGATTCAACGGCGGAGAGAGGTGGTGTTGACCGACGAGAATGGGGAGCCGTTGACTCCTACTTCAGCTTGGAGGGCGGCTGAACAGCTGGCAAAAGTAGCTCGGACAAAGATGTCGATGAACCGAGTCAGCGATTTGCATGGCTTTGAAAATGCCAGATTTTGATTTATTAGAAAATAAAAAATGAAATTGGAAAAAAAATGTTTGGTTACTACCGGTCCGAACCATGATACGAGCAAGTGACTTTAGTTAAAGGAGTTGCGAAGAATGGTAAGATATAGAGAAAATTGTTCCCTTTTGTAATGAAATGTTACAGTTTTTTGGTAATGGAAGAGAGAAGATTGTAAATGTAGCTCTAATGGAATTAGATACAATTTTTCTGCTTAAATTTATCATCCTCTTTGTTTGCAGCATTTTTTACTTGCCTATGTAATATTTCTTACGTTTGCGATCAGTTGCGAGTGTCAACACTTGGGGCTTCGAAATTGTCGGTAACAAACATGTTATTTACCTCAAGGTAATAGCTTATAATTCCAGTGGTACCGAAAACACTGGGTCCAATGAATCCATAACTTACTTGGATGTTTTCGAATCTTTGCACTTCGTACAATTCGAATTGTGGCTGTTTGTGTGCAGAACTAGCACATGATTCCACAAAATTTTCGTGAGTAGTCATTTCTGTCCTTGATTGTTGTCTAGTCGATTGGTCCACAAACCTGGTCCTGTACAATCATGTACCAAGATTTTTCACAAGACGTCACGAAGGCGATCATTTCGGGTGCCTGACAAATGCCACTTCATCTGGTCGTTCCGCACGAAACATCAAAATATGTCACCTATTTGGGTGACGGGTCTGAAATCTACTCAACATTTACAAACTGTGTCAAGAATTGTTCAATAATTATCACGTACAATAGGCCAATATAACTGTAGTGTCACAGACTCACAATAATGGGTGCAATTGTTTAAAAAATCGTGTCAAGAATCGTTCAATAATTATATAACTGCAGTGTCGCAATAATGGATGCAATTGTTTACAATTATCGCGTACGATGCGCCAATATAACTGCAGTGTCACAATAATGGATGCAAATGAAATAAGAGAGACAGAGATGCGTTGAGGAATTGGGAACTTTAAGATCATGTAACTGGGCACCATTGCCCTGGCTAGTGCAAGATTTCTCACTAGTTTCCATCACTCGGGTCCCCCTTTTTAACGCTCTACCATCTTGCTTAAAAGTTGATCAACGTTCGAATGTGCTTTTCATCATGTTTTTTTCGAAAAGATGAAGTAGTGACCATCAATATATCAAAATGAGGGCTATCGGATTGATGATTGTTAGGTTTTGAATAACGCAGCTCTTATGTCCAATACCTTTAGATACATAATGGTAACATCTTCAAGATCTTAAGACAAGTACCAACACCTACTTGCTACGCTAGCATAGTTGCTGATAAGCCAAGACGTAGCGTCGCGGCCCAAGTTTTTTATGCTAGAAATGGGCATCTTTATATCGACTAATAGGCTTCATAATACAAATCAATCCATGATGACCACGCAACATTTAAAAATACACCTAAACATGAAATTGTGACAGTCACCTAATGGCGATGGCCGGTTAGGGTGTGCAAATGTAATTAAAACGATGAGATGATTATGTGAAAACATGATTAACATAGCTCAAGATTCTTTTTGGTAGCACACACCAACTTTCACTTTGGGAGAATGAGAGAGGATGTTGAAAATAGGGATGAGGAAATGAAATAAGAAGTGTAGGCTTTAGTTGATGCGGAGCCTTTGGAGTTTGTAATTAACAATAAAATGACCATTTTTTTCAACTTGGAAAAGTGAGTCCACCTCTGCTTTCTTTTGCTTTTGGAAAAGTTTCTATTTATTATACAAGTTAATGGGAAAAAGTCAACTCGCTTGATGAAAATTAAGCAAAATACATAGTGAAGCCACTTGCCATAAACAAATCGCGTTCGACTTGCAATACTTTTAAGGTGCAGAAATAAATAGATCCGTACGAGGTTAGTAGTAGCATTAATTGAAGATAAGTGGCTTCGAAACTTTCGGTCACAAACATATTATTATTGCGACGTAATAGTTTACTTCTAGTGGAACCGAAACACTGGATCCAGTGAATCCACATCCTGCTATGATGTTTTTTACTCCCTACTCTTTGTACAATTCTCATAGTGGCTGTTTGATTTGGCACACGAGTCCTCATTTATTTCACATGGACTAGTCATTTCTGTTCTTCATTTTTTTTTCGATAGGTCCACAATACTCTGTTTGACACAATCATATACCGAGATTTCTGCAAAATGTTATGAAATTAATAAGTTCAGGTGCCCGACAAGTATCTCCTCGTCTGGTCATTTCACATGCAGCAGCCAAAATTGTCACCCGCCAGGGCTCCTGATCCGAAAGCTACTCAATATTTACAAAAACCATGTCAAGAATTTATGTCACGTACGATTTACCAATATAGTTACAGTATCATAATGAATGGAACTGTAATAACTAGAAGAGATTTATATGTACAAGGAAATAACGGACTTTCGATCACGTTGGTACCTGGGCAAGTGTGCCCTGACTAGTACGATTTTTCACTAATTTCTTTCACTTTAGTGTCTAGCTTTGGGGATGGAAATTGATTCCTGTTTGAGAGACACCAACAACATATTTTTTTTATTTTTTGTTGTAGAGATGCCATAGTTTTCAGTTCACTGTATTCAGCCGTTGGTTTCGAATAGTTTTAAGTCTCTTATGACTGAAAACCTCAGATACATAATGGTAAAACATCATCTTACGACAAGCACCAATCCCAACCTAGTAGGCTAGCGGAATGGGACACATCTTGAGTTGAGACCGAGAAGTTTTTAATCAAGTTATTTATGCTAGAAATGGTGATGTTTATGCAGAATAATAGCCCTCAGAATGCAAATCATTACATGTTGATTACAGAACATTTGGTGGCAGTACGCTATAAAGGTGTTGATTAGACTGGGCGGACCTATGTGTTCCATATCTAGGGGTCCGCAAGTCTTCGGGTTTTGTGGGTTTGCGAGTCTGAGACGGAAAATATGATACCCACATCTGCATTGCAACCTGCATGTATGCTGGGTGGGTCGCGATGATGGCCTATGCACCAAAGAGGTTAGTTGATTGACTTTATAAAATATATAATTATTATTTTAATGTATCGTAAAAAGTTTAATTTTTTATAATTAGGGATGGTGTAAGTCCACTAACCCTTTAAAAAGTAAGATAATTGCTTTTAATCTACTATTTACTATAAAAGCACAATATGCTTTACATATTTTTATTTCTATTTTATTCCCTTATTCTTTTTTTCTTTTTTTCCCTTTTTATTAACATTAAAAAAAATAAAATCGTGATTTATTCTTGTACTCTCTACGATAAATTGATAATAATGTTTTGTAAATTTTTGTTCCTATTTTATCCTTTTTTTATTCTTAGTTTACTTGCTTAATAAAGTTGAAAAAAAATACTATAATCATGTACAATTCCTTCATCTACTCTTTAATACAAAAGTATAATTTTTTTTTATATATTTTCTTCATATTTTAACCCCTTATTTTTATTCCTATTATACCCTTTATTATAATTTTCTATTCTCTACTATGGCAGCACAAGCGTGACTTTACATATTTTTATTCCTATATTACACTCTTATTCTTTTTTTCTTTTTTTCAATTCTTATTAAAATTAAAAACAAAAAATCCAATCATGCCCCCATTGTTGTACTCTCTACTGTAAATTAATAATGGTGTTTTATAAATTTTTGTTCCAATTTTACTTTCCCCCCCCATAATTTACCCTCTTATTAAAATTGAAAAAATACTCAAACTATATACTATTCATCTACTATCTACAGTAAAAGCACAACATTTTATACATTTTTTTAACCTCTTATTTTTATTCCTATATTATTTTTTGTTATTATCTAATTTTACTATAAAAGTGTGAATTCCTTGAAAGATTTTCTTCTTTTTTTCCATCCAAAAATACCTCTTCATAAGTAATAAAATAACATTAATTTCAAACTTATTTAAAAACCATAAAAGGGTAAATAATAATTTGTTAAATTGAAAACTATTAAAACATTAAATATCTTACTCCACCAACAAAATATCATAAATTAGCATTAAATTTATATTTTGAAATCCAAAACGTTTTCAAATAAAGATGAAGTTTATATATGTGCCATGTAATTTTTTTTCCAGGTTCACACAAAAAAACAATTTCTGAAATTTTTTAATCTCCTAAATTAAAAATTGGTATTTATTTCAAACTTATATTTTATAAGCGTCCATAGGAAAATAAATATTAATTAAGGAGACAAAGGTACAAAAAATTCATCACAAAAATCAGTAAAATTTGGGGATTGACAATATGACAATTATTTTCTAGGTCGACATGGAACATACTACATATAATTTTTTTAGTTTTTTAAAATTTGTTTATAACTAATTATGATTATATTTTTTAAATAACCTATTTACTATATATCTGTAATTTTAAAGTGTCCAAAAGGATCCTATGACAGTAATAATAAAATGAGAGAGATGATCATTACATGCTTGTTACAAAGGCGATCGAAAGTTACAAATTCAAATATAAAAAATAAATCACATGTTATTCTATTCACAAAGTAAGAAAAACATCAAAATTATGACTACATTAAGAAAAGCATCACGTGCACGTGTAATTCTTCTAACGTATAGTAAAAGGGATTAATTTTTGATAATTATGAAGGTTAATAGACTTTCCTCTAATCTATAGGTAATAGGCAACGGATTTGCTGTACGGGTCGCGAATTACGGGTATGATTATCAGATCCAGACCCATGCCGAATAGTTGTGCAGGTGATGTGGTTACAGATCTAATGTGGAGTGGGTGCGAATCTACCCGGCAGGTCCCGAATAAATACGGGTTTAATAAACAACCCTACTCACCTTGTGGCGGTGGGGTGGCCAATGTGTGCTATTGTGCGAATGCAATTAACATGATGACATGTGATTATGTGAACATAGTTAGTACAATTCCTCGAGATTCTTATTGAAAACACACACCAACTCACTTTGGGAGGATGAGAGAGGATAATGAAAACAGGGATAAAGAAATGAGACATTTCGTAGAATTTCAGGCATTACGTGGTGGCTCGTTGAAGTTGGTGATAACATTAAAATGATATATTTTCATCTTAGAAAAGTGAGTCCACCTCTACTTCCCTTTGCTTTGTCGAAAAGTTCCCATTTATAATACACATTAGCCAAAAAAAGACAACTTATTCCAAAAAGAGAGAAGTCAACTCGCTTGATGAGAAGCGAGCAATCTCAAGTCTCAAAACACTTTGACATGAAATAGGGATGCATCATGTAAATATTAATCCTACTTTTATTTTCTATTACGATTTCTAATTAAAGGTGTGTCCTTTATAGCAGATGCATCGTGCAAATATTCATCCTACTTTTATTCTCTATTACGAGATCTAATTAAAGGCGCGTCCTTCATAGCTGCTACATATGAAATTTACGCAACCGTGTGATAATTGTACGTATTTAGGGAAAAGGATTAAGTTGTAGTACTTACTTTCTGGTGATACAGCCAAAACTTACCAAAGTTTGCTCCTGAAATGGGTGCTGGGAGCGATAATAAATCTTCACCGAAGTTCTAAAATTTATGACAATGTAGTCACTAAGTTGTGAGTTCTAAATTAGAAACTAATTATTTTGAAGTCGCCCTTCAAAGCACATCCAAACAAGCTTTAAAAGAATTATACGCAGAGAGTGGTCCTGCACTCCTACTAGGACTAAAATGGAGGCTAATATGGGTTCTGATCATGAGTTCGAGTCAATAAAACCAAATGGATGGATAAGATTCTTATGCTACAGGCAGGTACATAAGAATGACCATTTTAATGCAAGCACCAGGAACTCAAGCCACCAAAATTTGCTTATGGACAGAAGGCATTATTTGAAAAACAGAAAACAAAGAAAGAATTTCACTGTAACAGGGTGACTAAAAAGCGAATGTCGGTTTCCAATTAATCGGCACAGTAATTACAAATACAGTACCTTAAATCAGAATTCTGGTACACATATCAAGCCTCAACCATATCCTACAAAGCCGAGCAACCACTTGAAGACACACAACACTTCAGACACAACCTCAAAAAGGAAGTGTCGACCGTCAATAAATGAATGGAAAGATGACATACAGTTTCTCTATTCGCATGAAGTTTTGAAAGCTGAGGCTAGTAAATGACAATGTGAGGAGAGTTTCCTCTTATTCAGATTAATGGACATGGTATAGACAGAGAAATTGCAACATAAATGAGCTTACTTTTGGTTTTGCTCTATTTTTGCTCTGATCTTCTGTTCCAATACAGATAGTTCAGTTTCGAGACTGAACATTCTATTGAGAGCGTGCATATTTTCAAGGGTCTCACTCAGAGTCTGGCTATCACTGCCATCGCATCTCAAATGCTGCATTGGACCATGAAGAAGCTTGTTAACAATACCCCTACTGAGATCATCAATAGCTCTCCTCATCTTCTTTGAGACATCATCCTCCATTTTAGACAAGCATTTGTCCAGCTCTGCAGCTCGGATTCTTTCCGCATAAGCTCTCAATTTCTTAATTGTGGGAACAGTTTCCAATGAGTCCCTCCAAGCTTCGAATTGCTTCGATTCCTCAGCTATAATTTCTTGAGCTTCCATTGCTTTCCTAAGTCTATCTTCCTTGTTAGAAGCTACCACTTCCTTAAGGTCATCCACATTGTATACCTTAGAAGTTTCTAGCTGTTCTACACAGGAGCCCACATTTCTAGGGACAGATATATCGACAAATAGCCTCAAACGCCCAACACCTAGGCTGGCAGGTGGCAAATCTGCTACGTTTTCTTTGGAAAATAATAAGTTTTCAGATGCAGTGCTAGTGAAAACTACATCTGCTTCAGCAGCACAGGTTAGCATTGCGGAGAGAGGCTTATATATAATCTCGATGTTCTTGAACTCATCACGTATAACAGCAACTCTCTCCTCAGACCTGTTCACAACAACCATTTTTGTGCACCCTTTGGCCACCAAGTGTTTGATAACCAGCTTCCCCATCTTGCCTGCTCCGATTACCAACATCCTGGCGGAAGAGTGAGATGATTCCGGAAGCTTCATTAACGCCAGCTCAACAGCAGCTGAGCTGACTGAAACAGCTCCTGCAGCAATGTTTGTATCTGTTCTGACTCGTTTCCCGACGGTGATTGCATGTTTGAACAGCCCGCTGATATTCCGGCCGAAGCCAGTAACACCTTGCCCAACTTTGACCACTTGTTTCACCTGAGCTAGGATTTGGCCTTCTCCCAAGACAAGAGAATCCAGCCCTGCTGATACCTCGAAGATGTGTTCTGTGGCATCTTTGTTATACAGCAGGAAACGGTGCTGGCATATCTCCGAAACAGGAACCCCACTTGTCTACAAAAATAAAGACAATATCTTGAGATTTGTAGTCCAAACTTCAAAATTTAGCCTACTTAATACTATGTAGTTATTGTTACGTGAAACCTTACATATGCACACAATGAAAATGGGGAAATCAAAGCATGTTTCTTGTTAAAATATAAAAAAACCTGAAAGATAGGTTGGACAGGGAAGAGATGCAATCAAAGTCATCAAACATGCTGTTACAGGCCATTGAAAGTTTAGAAACTATGATGGTCATACTATTCCTACATCCAGTAGCTTAGAGTAAAATTAGCACTAAACCACACTTCACTACGGAGATCTCAAGATTTAGATGCAATAAAGGTTCTCCCTTTCTCGTTGCAATTAACCCATTCATTGCACTATGAAAGTCTGATAAGTAAGGAATGAAAACTGACAAAAGTACATGTTTGCTGACAACTCTTAATGAGGAGGAAGAGATTTAGAATACATGAAAGGGTATAAAAGAACCTTTGACATCCATTCAGTAACTTCTTTAACACCACGATGCTGAGATAGAGCTACAACATATATCTCCATCCGGTTGCAGGTACTAAGAACAGCAGCTTCTTCTATGTGATTCAGACCACATAGCTCTGCTATGGCTCGAGGCCATTCAGCTTCAGGAATTGCAAGTTTTTCACGCATTTCCACAGGAGCAGTGTGGATACTGAGCCCAATCACAACAATACTGCTCCTTTCTTTTGTATACCCTGATGATAAAAGAAAAAAAAACATTGTTAGAGATGGCAACCAAATACATGCTTCATCTAAATAAAGAAGCTATGAGGATAATAACAAATTCTGGTCATCTACTAGTACATGGAAAAAATCAACACACTAGACTTCATCATTAAGGTTGTCAAAAGCTGGATTCTGACAAGTTTCTCAATATTAATTAAGCTCTAAAAATTAGAAGCAAGAGAGCATCCACGTGGAAAATTACTGAACTCTACAAAAGAAGCAAAACAAGATGCACATTTGCAAATGACTGATCATGTACAATCAAGAGTTCAAATAACTTAAATGAAGAATTTTTGCTTCCTTGTAGCAAAATGACAAGGACTACAAACCCATGATTACTAACAAGGATGGAATGAATGGA
The DNA here is from genome assembly GCA_001753735.1 of Embelia ribes. Classification (NCBI taxonomy): domain Eukaryota; kingdom Viridiplantae; phylum Streptophyta; class Magnoliopsida; order Ericales; family Primulaceae; genus Embelia; species Embelia ribes. The sequence continues at coordinate 39,115 of MKEJ01031451.1, forward strand.
ATAACAGCATTAACGTGATAAAGCAATGGTTTCAATTTGAAAGCTATATAGCCAGCTGAGATTGTAGCTAAAGTTTCACTATTGCACATACTCCAAAGAAAGTAAAAAAAAAAATGGTTGAAGGGCCAACATCCAAACCCAAAAATGAAGAAAGAATTTGACAAGCGAGAAGACAAGAAAACCATAACGTTGCACCAAAATGAACGGAAATCAGTAGGCATTACAAATGTGCATGAGAAAGAGACTACCTTTTCTCTTTCTCCTTTTCGTTTTTTGGTCATTATCTTTTACTGTTATGAATCCTGAATCCAAACATCGGTCAAGCATAGGTGTAACTGAATTAGGAAAACTAAACCGAGATACTCATTTTGCTTCACTTTTATTGGTTTCTAATAATATATCTCCCAGAATCAATCCTGAATTTACCTATGTATCTATCTCATCTGTCCAAAACCCTGATCGGCTAAGCTGGTCAGTCTTTATGTTCAATGAACATAACTTACGCAACCAATTAATAAAAACAACAAATAAAATACAAATTACACAACTAATCCACCAATATAAGACATTAGTAAATGAATTGCCACCACAATTAAGATATTAAACTCAGAGAATTTATCTACACAGATTATATATATATATACACACACACACATATAAATATATGAATGTAGACAAACTGTCAGCAGCGGAAGTCTTGAGCAGCTCGAGAGCGGACAAGCTCGAGGAATTCGACGCCAAGGCCGTGTTCAGACCGGTCAAATCCTCTGGCTCAACCACCTCGCACCTGATTAAGCCTCCGTTTCTCTGCACCAAATCTCGCCTGGCTCGGCTCGGTACCCTAATTTGGCCGGCTGTCAATGCCACCGCCGAGCCGCCGCCTCCGAGGAGGAGGAACCTCTCGAGCCTCGCCCCTGCAAATGCGCTCGATACAGCCATCAATTCAACTCCAATTGACTCCAAAACCCCCAATTACAGGATATATAATATATATTATATGTATGTATATATAGAAAGAGAGGAGTTGTGGGGGGGTTTCAAGGTGTTTGGAGATTTTGAGGCCCCGTGTCCAGCAAAAGCCATAAGTGGGCATTATATATATTTAGAGAGAGATAGGGGTAGGAAAGGGAAGATGGGGTGGATTACACTAACGGTCCTTACGGTTTTAACCAAATCTATATTCTGTCCCCATTGTTTATATTGTAACAGAA